>JABASC010000080.1:0-72683 GCA_019776185.1 Plutomurus gul | reverse complement strand
TTTTTAAATATATTAATACGTTTGCCATTACGGCCCAAAGTTTTTGTGTAATTATGGTGGGTCAATCTCCTACCTACCGTTACCCAAATCATGGTTGCATGCATGCAATGGACAGCAAACTAGTATTTTGTTAGTTGATTTTTGCTGTAGCTCTTGCAGGACTTTTATAGTATCTTATCCAAAGCATAGAGTTGTTAGTTATTTATCTTCAGCACTTAAGCCGTTTCTCAATCTACATACGTTTGCAGGCTACACTATAGCCATAAATTCAGCGTTTTCATGATGTACAAAGAGTTTAATATTGGAATTTATCGCGTGTCAAGTTAAACAAGCTGATGCTTCACCTTTGGGCTTCCTTGCCGCTCTACATAAAATATTACCTTTAAAGACACACAAACCAGAACGCATGGATAGCTAAACAAATGCCAATATGCAAATTGACTGCGTTTGACAACTTGTACTTGTCTATAAATTATCTCAATCGTTTCTTTAAAACGTAACGGAGACTCTATATTATTGACAAAAGCATACACCATATAATAATATTCGTCCACTCTTCTATTTAGTAAAGCCTACTTACTTACAATTAGTTAGGTATATAGGAATATAGGTAGCAGACTGTTAAACAGTATACCTTATTACACACGAATTCTTCTGTAAAAAAATTCTGAGCACTAGGTAGACCTGAGCTCTAAAGTTTGGCACAGTGATAGCCTGCAATGTGAAATGTGATGGAAAAACAGTGAGCAGCAGTACAACCGCTGTCATGATTGACCGAGCAATGCAAACAAATATTCAGTACTAACTGGAATGGATGCGTTTGTGTGTTGGTGGAGGAGCTGGCGATTAATGATTTGTGTACGTACAAGGCAAAAAAAAACAACAGCAGAAGAGAATGGACAAACAGATATATGTATGCGTGCAATGTACGGACACCGGGTATGTACTTCTCTCACCCGTTTCACTACAGACATAAATAAACTGTCGTGGTTTGGGTGGCGATGTCATTTCATTAACATATTCAACTTCGGACAAGTACACGTAATCGTACTTACTGTTTACATAACGTTGCTCACATGCCAGCGTACAGCTGAATAAATACTTATGCAAATCCAACTGGGATAATTATTTCGTCTCTCATTGTACTGTTGACGGAACGCTTGTCTTCCACAATGTTCTGGGTTCACTATTAAACGGTTTCATTGTATTTAAATAAGATGTTGTGATAATATATGCAGAAAGAGTGACTTAAACACAAGTGTCGTTTCCCTCTGATGTCACTCGCCTTTGTAGCTCTGATGGTATATCTTAGATGTAGTAGACCTATCTTTTGTTTTCTCCAGATGCTGCATTTCAAGTGATAAATGTGTTGTGTCATTTTTCAGCTCTCCGCGGCCACGATGTGGAGTTTGTTTGCCGTGGATATGAAATATGCACTGGAAGAGCACGAGCAGCATCGCCTTTGCAAATCTTCTGCCTATATGAATCTTCATTTTAAAGTCAAGTGGTTGTACAATAATTATGTGAAAGAAGTGCCACCCTATAAGGGATCTGTGCCTGAATACCCAGCGTAAGTGTACAAGTGATTTTTAATTATTATGCTCAACTCTTGTGAAATCAATATCTGACGAATACTATTTGATGTACCCTTACTGCGCTTGTTATATATTAATGTATTATGTATCCTAAAAAGATGCATCAAACTGTTAAATAGAAAAAATTAAGTACATTTATTATTCCAGGAAATATACATAATAAGATGGTTGGACAAATACGGAATGCCTTTATCCGGGTAGTCCCATGAAAAATCTTAGAAATGTAACAAATGTAATCATGTCGTGACGCAGCAACGCATTAGACTCTGTGTAGACATCCACATTCTCGACATAACATCCAATTTCAGCATTCTTTTCACATTAAGAGGCGAATCGGAAAGGATACACAACCGCTTCCCTTTATCAAGGAATAATTTCATTATTTTTGTGGTATTCTACTCTATTTTATTTTTCGTATCTAAACGTACAGCGAATTCTTTCTGGATGGAGCAAGCCTCTTGATTAACTTTTCTTGTGAATTTCTTTCCTTTGATCTGCGTCAGACACGCGAGTTCTTTCTTCTTTCTCTATACTATATTCATACAATTAGCATCACTCAGACGAAGGAAAAGTTTATTTGCCATGGGAAAACTTTTCCTATAACTTATGGGGCTATCCACACATAGAGCTATGTGAACCAGCAGTACCCCAACTGCAAAATGATGCTTTCTTCTTTCATGTGTGCTAGCATGCCAATAGTGGTGAGTTCTGTGTTCGTTTGTCTACTTGGAATAGCAAAACTCTGGTTTATGATGACATTAACGTGCGGAAAAGTGCGTTATGTTACACTAATTGCCATCAACCAGAGAAAACTCTCACATGTTTGTAGAGTTTACAAGTTAGCACGTATTCAACGTTGCCAGTATTCATAAATTGATGGTCGCTAACCTCATAGTCTCACCATCAACAACTCTCCATAAGTAATTCCGATTAGATTAGAATGATATTGCTACGAGTATAGCATAGTCACTTCCACTTTTAGTGTCTTTGCCTTTTATTAGCCCTTTATTCCTCTCATCGCCCTATTACTACCTACTATGCATTAGTAACTACATCTCGTGATCTTTCGTTCGGGTTAAACTTGGGGTAGCTTATTAAAAATTAGTTTCTTGAATTTCATGTCAAGTTCTTATCATGACTGTAGTTTACGAGCTCATTGAATTGCCAGTTGAATTGAAGTAAATGAAATGACGTAGATATTCCGGTTTTTCATTGCATGTACGAGGGACTTAGTTAGAGAAAATTGTAATGACGCATGATAATCTTTCCTAAATACAGAAAATAGGTCTTTAAGAGTTTACGAGAGCAAGCAATAAATTAATGTAATGAGGCACGGCCACAAAATATGTACGACTTGCCATTGCTTTATCTCTGCAGCTACTTTACGAATGTAACTCACTGAAGAGTGAGTTTGTATTTTAGCCGACTACTATTTAGGTTAAACAATGCTTGGTGCAGGAAGGAAGGATTCCCTGTCTACAATGAGCTTCTCTAGGTGTAGATAAGGACTTTGTTTCATCTTGTTAGAGAAGTAGCTGGAAAAGAAACCACTAAATGAAATAAATAAGAGATTGTAGGCGGGATAACAATGTTCAGTTAGACTTTTGTCATTGTTAGGGAGTATAGTAGGGGTGCTGCAAGGGAATAACAGAAAAGTTAGACTGAAGGAAAGGCATGTGAGTACAAGAAAGGACAAGGCAAGTCAAAGTTTGTTGTGGGTATACAATCTGAGCGAGGAAATCTTTAGGTAAACTGACTGAGAGCTAGATTGGGAAACGGAAGCTGAAACTAACATCACTAGCATGTCTGTGTGTAATGGAATTTATGTTAGAGTGCATTGGTATTGTTATGCGATGCCTTTGTGTTACAGCATTCTTAAAATAAGATGAAGAAGGGATTTGGATGAGAGAAGGAATTCCTTTAATTTAATTAAATGAGTATATTTGTCTTCTGTCCAACTAAAGTAAGAAGTTGGAAACTATGCATTTAACTAAATAAAACATGAACTGAAATTAAGTCTACTTCTGGATATCTATCTATGTATTATGGATATAAGCAATGTATTGGTACGCAATGTGTTCGTCAATTTCCTCACCCGTATATGAAATCAATGGTATTTATATAAATATACAATTTCAGATTGTGTCGTTACTAACAGCCATTTAACTTTCCCTTCGTATCTATAGGTGGTTCGAACCTTTCGTGATGCAGTGGCTGAATGAGAACGATGATGTCTCATTAGAGTACTTACACGGTGCCTTCACTCGCGATAAAAAAGACGGGGTGAGTACTATCGTGTACTTAAGAAACCATGCAATGATACTTATTGAGGGCTGGTGCTTAATTTACCTATACTTTTCACTACTTTAATTTTATGTATTTTCTAAGCGTTTATTTAGATTGTGTTGTCAGATGAGTACAGAAAGAGATGCAAGCACAATCGAAATAAAAGCATTGTTTCGACTACTTAGAAAGAAGCTGCGGAAAATACCCGCAATGACCAACAAAAGTATACTGTAAGATATAACGGATTTGGAGTGCCCAGAATTACTGACAACATCCCGCTCTGCTATAATATGATGCATTTTTGTTAAGTATATTGGACAGTAGGGTGTTCATGTGAACCAGTTGATTGTGTAAAGAAGAAATTTGGTCTCATAAGTAGATCAAATTTATTGTTAGTGTACGATGTATAAGATTAACGGTAGAAAAGAGACGGAAAATACTCTGTTGCTCTGTTCCATTATCTTCTATTCGGCTTTCTTTTATGGACAAAGCCACCAAAGTCAAAATACATCTGAAAAGCATTAAAACATGACTCGTTACTTATATCTGGATCGGATCTTGTTGCGTGACGTCGTTTCTCAGGATCGAAAATCCCTTAAAAATACTGACTTGGGTGAAATCTTAATGTTTGTTTCAGATTTCCATGTAGTTAATGTTTCCTGAAGCGAAACACGAGAGCGAATTTTCTCTAAAAATAGTATTTATGCCACACTAGACGCCCAGGGACTAATACTTGCATCCTTTCTCTGGCAGGTTTTGTAGACAAAATGGACATGTTGCAGGATTTACATTTCTTGTTTTCTTTATTCTTCCATTAATATAATTTACCGGCATATTATTATTATGGAGAAAAATTCGACATTTTATGTAATGCGTACGTGTATCCTATTACAAGGGTATAAGTGGACAACCCATGCACCTACAATAGTCAGAAACAACGTACCACAGAGAGCCAAAAGAAATTACTCTTTAAATAGGAGACTACATTATTCTAATATAATTTATAGCGCTTCCCAATCACGACAAAAAGCATTTTAGTACCTTTAAAATAAAAATTTAAAAGTAGAAGACGCCAAGAAAATGTACGAGTGTAAATAAAGTTTAAGGTTTCAGTTCATAAGTAGACTTGATTATTTACCCATAAAAGTACAAAGTCGAAGTTGTTAGCACAAAACAAAATGAGCATGCATTTAATTTTTTTAACTTAATAAAATGAAATAATCAATGGTAAGCTTAGGTATACTCTTAAACTTAATTGTAGAGGATGTTTTTCTATTGTATTGTAATATCTTGCATCCCATCAACTTTCCCTGTTCTCTTTCGAATTTTTCCAGCTTTTTTCTCTATTAATGTCTGACTGGCTTCCGAAGGCCATTTTGTAGGAAAGAGTAATATGGTAGTTTCATTATCCGAACGAGTGTTAGCACACCATTAAGGAACAAGTTTGTCTTGTGATAATGACAAAGTCCTTTAGTCAAGTCTATAGAATTACCAAGGCTATGAATGAGTTATCATGAAACAGATGTTGAATTCGTTTACATAAGCACATACACATCAATTCATTGTGATATGAGTCAGTCCTTCATTGTGTGTCATATTACATTGTGCTTCTGTTCTATTCATCGTTTCAGTACAAGTTAGCCTGAAGCCTTCCCACACGTTTAACCATCTCCCTTTTTTGCTACAGAAAATTGTAAGATTGAGATTGAGAGTGGGGACGTTTTCTTCAGTCAAGAGGTAGACTATTAAAGTTAGTAGGTAGGTAAATTACAATCCTGGTAATGAGTAAACGTAAATGTGTGATGAAAGCCACCTTCCCGTATGGCTGTCAAGTATTTTTTCATATGCAGCTTGTGGGTTGATTTCGTCCAACGTTGTAGGTAAGACTGTGCAGACAGATACGATTGTAGTGCATGTAGTCGAATACCGAAGCGAAATTAAGATGTCCTATCTCCCACCGTAGAGGAAAAGGAAGGTGTTATTACTTTGGTTATGCTATGAACCATCTAAGTACTTTTGGTAACACACATGGTGTTGCTGCAAGCATTTCTATGTTTATTATTCATATTACAGGGTAAACTTGTCTTTTGATTGTTGTCAGTGTTGGGTTGCTGGGCTTTCCTTACACAAATATTATTAAATGTGTGGGCAGAGGAAGCTTTCATATTTGAAGGTGGAATACTCGTGAATGGATTGAAATAAATTACTTACCTTATGGAAGATAGGAGGAGGAGCGTTGGTGGCAAAAACTTGTGCGACATCTCCGCCCCCATTTCCTGATCTGATAATAATTTATCTACCATAATTTATAATTTCACGCTATCTGTTTGTATTTATGTGGGTGATTATCGTATAATATGGCGGTTAAAATGAGGCGGATGAACTTATTAATCCAAATTTGTTCTGTAACTCTGCGTAAAAACCATTTGCTTTTCACATTAATGTTGTGTAATTATACAGCACGTTAATTGTGTGTGCGGTAATAGGCATTTTTATTGGTACTAGTTGCTGGAGTTGTTTGTATGTTGACGCTAGTGGATAACTTAATTTTAAAATTAAGCAAAAAGTAATTTTTAAAGCCCGATCTGATAGGTCATTGCATGGAAAATGTTTCCATAATACTTTAATTGGATTTACACGTGTAAACAAAATGTATACACAAATTTATGTCTAATTGCAAATGTCTTTCTTGTTGAATTACAGTTCCAAAAGAGCAGCGAGCATGCTCTATTCTCCGTGTCCGTCGTGGATGTGTTCACTCAACTAACTCAGTGCTTCGATGTTGTGTCCAAATTAGAGTGTCCTGACCCGGACATATGGAAACGTTATATGAAAAGATTTGCCAAAACAATTGTCAAAGTGCTTCTGGCTTATGCTGAAATTGAAATTAAGGAGTTTCCCTCTCACACAAATGATGAGAGAATTGTATGCACATAATTAAATGCTAAATTCTCGTTATAAGTTAAATTACAAAGCTAACATGAGATTTGGGTCTTTGTAGGCTTGCATTTTAATGAACAATATCCAACAACTAAGGGTCCAATTGGAGAAGTTATTCGAAGCAATGGGTGGTGACAAACTAGAGGAAGATGCTGCGAATATTTTGAAGGAATTGCAGCAATCTCTAAATTCCGTGATGGATGATTTGGCGATAGAATTTAGCAAAAGGTCCGTTTTCAACGTGAAAATATACAATACAATAATACCGATATGAATGTTTTTTATGTTATTATATTTAAATTATTTAATCGATTCTCGTTACGTACAAACAAAGTGGTAAGGGTGCAGTTAAAAACCCAACCTTCATGTATCTTTGTGTTAAAGCGATGTCTTCATTCACAGTTATGTTGTTAGTGCCTCCAAAAATAATTGTTCAATAGTTACACTGAATATACTCAAACAACAAGATTGGTAGGAAGGCAGTTGGAAATTTTTCATGTTGTTTGGCATTTTGGCATATGCATAAATATGTATAGGTACACGTCCTTTTTTTTAAATAATAGTGGTTCATTTGAACTCTTCACATGTGCTTACAAATATAGAGCATTCCTGCTGCTACGGATTACATTCATGCATACTTATATCTTTTACTTTTCATCATCTGCATTCTTTTGGTCAGTAATGTGAAATATTTTACTACGTGCACGTATGTAAGAATATTTCATGAATGGGGAATGTTGAAACTTGCTGTGCATACTTAAATCAATTGTATGACGGACAGCATGTTTTCTCCTCATTATCATTACCGTAATGATTCAATTCGGTTTTTTACATGTAACAATCCATAGAAATATTTTCTTAACTTCAAAGGCAACTATGTATACATCTACTCATATAAATATGTAAGTAAGAGTTGGCAAAATATTAAAGTGAGTAGCTTAGTAGCTTATTGTTAGTTGTGTGTATAGATAAAGCGCTATGCCAAAACACAGCTAATGATACGAAGCCTTCACCTCGTGAACACAATGGACAAAGACAAAACAACGTACAATGCGCTCAAGGCAAATAAATGGAGCGAAAAGAAATTGTGGTTTTAAACTAGCATGACTTAAATACATTAGAACTCTAATGAAGTGCGTTCAAATGTAATGAGGGGCTGAAATGTGTTCAATTTTCAACGTGTTCATGTTCGCTGGTCGACATCTCTCTTAAGTTGTATCTTTTCCTTGTGGTATGCAAAACAAAAACATCACAGCATTACCTCATTGGGCACATGGAATTCCTTGTGATTTGAAACTGGCTGCATCTTATGACTTGTTGCTCAATAAGCCAGAAAGTAAAATAATGCTGGTGAATGCTGGTGGCGTTGTTTTCTTTCAATGGCGTGGTTAAATAATTCATTTGGTGTGTATTTTCGTGCATGTTATGAAAACTGAAACGTCAGTGCCTACTTACTACTTACTTGTACGTACAGCGAGAATCAACATATTCTCACTAACTTAACCACTTCGTGTATATGAGATTGATTGATGAGATGTTATATATTTTTGTGGTTGAATTAACTGCAGTCTCGAAGGGCGAATCACGCAGAGTGTTAAGGAATTGGGTGACTTATTACTTGCGGTGAAGGGCCAAGGGCAAATCTCACTCGCTCAACCAGCCCAAAGAAATGCTGTGGCCGCCGAAGCCGATGAGGTTCTTAGGCCTCTTATGGATCTTCTTGACGGTAAGCTAACACCAAACCCACAAGCCAGAAATTTATACTTGTTATATATTACTACCCTCACACCAATATCCAAAGGGTTCCAAATTCCTCTCATTTTTCAAAATCAACTTACCTTCCAGCAAATAATGGTCTCTATTTATGTATACAGCGAATGGAGTACTAATTCATCCCTTTCTTCTAAATTTTAAATAGTTTTGTTTATTGATGAATACAGAGCCACACAAGAATGTCTTTGTTTTATTAATTGTGAAAATTGAATATGGCGAAAGTTTTACTTGCGTGGAAGCCTTACTTCAATAGATTATTAGTCCTCTGTAAATGTGAAATAAGGCGCTAGAAAATAAACGTTTTCTTGACGCTTGTTCGGAATCGATTAAAATCCATAGTGAGAACCTGATTAATATTTCTATAGGAAACAAGTCTGGTTGCTTGTAAAGTAAATGGACGGTGGAATAGAGAGGGTACATTTGAGGAATTTTGTTGTTCTAGAGAAAAGTGCTGCGTAACTTAAACAAATATAAATCACTTTTCCATTAAGTGTCTTAGCCTCAGCATCTTGATGTGTGCAAACACGTGTAGTAAAACAAAGATTTTCCAATTATGCGCAAACGATGTTAGGCCTTAAAAGGAGATTCCAACAATAAAATATTAGTTTTAAGACCTTCAATAATAATATTTACAAGATATATTCAACTCCCGCTGGGATTAGTGTAACTCAACAGCTTTATAAGCACTACCGAGCATAATTTGTTTGTATGTTTTTATTAGCAAGTGAAGATAACGAATGGGAACCTTAAAGAGGATATCAGCAGCATTAGATTGTGAGAATAAAGTACGCGAGCGACCAGTCTCTGTAGCTGAGCCCATTTTAGCTAATAAGCTTCACCTACACACACCTCACATGAAGCTAGCATCCAGTCATAAATGTACTATAACTTTATAAGTTAATAGTACTTGGGTCGCGACTCATTCTCATGAATGTCACATTGAATTGGATGGGGATGGTGGGCCGCATGTCATCGTTATGCTGATGGCATTTTATTTCGTTTGGCGGAGGCAGGAGCTCACTTAAGAATATAAAGTTGACGTTAGCTCCTCAACGGAACCCTTACGAATTCCTTATTGACAGTCCCATTTTTCACATTGCCTGTTAAACCAAAAAGTGAACCTGGTCTGCTAGTCGCTCGGTTTAAAATGCAGGTCGACTGAATATAACAAATGTGAGTTGAAGAGGTAGCAACTAAAAGTGAGAGACCTTTCCAAACAGGGAACAAATGTCCACGCCAAGAGATGTAACTTTTCCTTTTTAAACAAACCTTTGAAAATACACACAGAGGCGCTTCCTAAGTAGCGTCAGTCAGGAGCTAGAGTGCATACCAAAGCCGAAAGCATTAATTATATATTATATTGATCCTAATCTCATTGCATTTCTTTATGCACTGTCTGTACCATGATGTATGTACACATGCACGTATAAGTACTATCATCGCAATGTATGTTTAACTTGAACCATACAGATGCGTAGGAGATAAATACTAATAATTTTTCCTTGTGTCTTTACAGGCTCTCTGTCTTTGTATGCGCAGTCCTGTGAGAAAACAGTACTTAAACGGCTTCTCAAAGAACTTTGGAAAATTGTCATGAAGACTCTAGAGAAAGCTGTTGTTCTCCCGCCCATGACTGATAAGAGTGTATGTATTCTTTTCTTGTCATTTTGGTCTCAATTTTATTACCTTTTGACAAAGCTGTCCATGCCGCGGTTTTTTCGAGTTGCTCTGCGTTTTGATTTTTTTTACTTGTATCTGCTATAAATTACATATCTAATATTTACTCATGGAGGCAGACGTATTGTGAATTGAAGTGTCTGTTTTTCATGTTTGACCGTAGAATAAGAATTAATTTATATTCTAGTCTCACAACTGTAAGCACTTGTGACTCATGCATACGAACATTTGGAGTTTTGTGTACAAAAACAACTAAGAAAATATTCAATGACTATTCTGGATGTGCAAAAGAAAGCAGAAAACGTTTTACACTGTGGAAATTTAGATGAATTTTTGTTGACAGCTAATTGTGATTTTATGGTTTCTTCGGAATTTCATTCAAATTCTCGTAAACAGGAATATTTTATGGGCGGAGAAGTTTCTTGTTTTGAGAGTATTTGTAAGACCACATGTTGGGATAGGTTAGCTTAAAGAAGGGCTTGGCATGGAACGCTAATCTTATATGGAAGGTATTCCAGATATGTGAATGTGACGATTTAATAGTTAACTTGTATTGACAATAGCAAATGAGTTCCAAGGAATACAGAGAGAACTCGTTTGTGGGATAGAAGGTCAGGGCTGGACATCAAAGAAATTGGTGTTAGAATTTGCCTGTGGTTCTCTGTACTTACGGAGAACCACTACTCTCTAATCAATGACTGCTTAAGATGTAAATAAATTTCTCTTTGTTTAAAATACAGATGATGTTGAAGAACCTCACGGACAAAGCGTCGAACATAGCTGCCAACGCCAAAATCGAAGATATGGGTCGAATATTCAAAAATCATATGGCCAAGCAAGATGTAAAATCCGCCATGAGTGGAATAATGGTACAATAACATGAACATAACTTACATACTAAATATGTGTACAATGTGTAACCATCTTGTAATAAATAATAATAATCTTCAATTATAGTCGAATCCGCCAAAATTGCAAGATTTGGAGAAGAATTTGTCCCCCAAACAGTGTGCCGTGCTTGATGTGGCTTTAGACACAATCAAGCAATATTTCCATGCTGGCGGCAATGGTCTGAAGAAGAATTTCCTGGAGAAATCTGCAGAATTGCAATCCCTTCGCTATGCACTTTCCTTATACACACAAACGACTGATGCACTTATTAAGACTTACGTAAACACACAGCTTGCTCAAGGTAAGCACAAATACAACATAATATATTACTTTGTTTTAATGCCAAAAAACAAGATAGTAAAATACAATTTCACATCATTTGGGTAATAAAGTTTAAAGTGACCGTAGAAGTACAAAATTTACATAGATATTTTACGAAACCAGTTTACGCAAGACACATTTAATAGGATAATAAATACAAACATATTTTCCTGTCGGCACTTATTTGACAAACGAGTCTTTCAATGGTGAAAATCTATGTAAAAATAGACGTTTTTACCACAAGGATAACATTAATATCACTAAAACATCCTGCTCATGGAAAATGTTTACAAATAATCGTTTTCACACAATGCCTACATTGTCTACTACTTAACAATAAAATACCGGGTTGAATGTCGGGTTTTCACTTTTTGGGTAATGAGAAATGACATATTTACATGTACAATACACTTCAATCACATCTTACCGCTGCGTCCGAATATTATAGAAAGAATTTTTTTTCTACGAGGGAATTAAATTAAAAATTTACAATGATTCATTAATTTACCATACCTGACGTAATATTTTCCATGTTAAACTTAAAGCGACAAAAGACGAAAGGAACACCTGCCTGATTTTTTATTTAATATTGTACATGTGTACATGCAGTATATACTTACCACATCACCATTATCGTTTACGTATATATCTTCACGCATTAATATATGGATACGATATTCGTCCTGTGTCTTCTTCCATATCTATTCTCGTTTGCAGATGATTCTTTTTCTATTGTTATTACAAGTCAATGTTGATGTCTATATATTCTATGTAATAGCCATTCTGTCATCATCCCCCACTCACATTTGCAGTATTCTTTGATCTACTATTCTATCTGTCCTGTTGTCTTCGGGTGTTCCTATTCGTAGATATGCTTTTTATGTCCTATCTCCTTTAGAACGGGGTTAGATTTTTTATTTATTTATTCAACTCGACTCACCTAGAAAATTTACATGAGTGAGAGCGTAAGTGTGTACATGCTTTCATGTCAACCACGTATGAGCGTATGTTCACTGTCTACCACTATGCTCGTATATTGTATACGTACTTGTTGTATCTATATCTTCGGTCATATCGATTCCGAAGTAAAATTTTAAAATATCCGTGCGAAGGTAATGGAAGTCAACCAACGCCCAGTGGCAAAGCAGCATCCCACCATACACGTTGTGTAGGTATGTAGTTAGAAACGAGAATAAAAGTAAATAGAAAAAATCTTGCTGAACAACAACTCGGATTATTTACAGAAAGGAGCAGATGTCTACGTTATTACAAGAAGACTGTATCAAACTTGGATTTATATCATAAATAATTTATTATAATCGGCTGAAAGTGCTGTAAAATCGTGTAATCGCAAAGACAAGTCCAGATGTAGGTATGTGATAGCAGGCAGGGTAGGTGAGCTGGTGTGAAACCAACACAACTTTTTGCAGAGACTAGGTAACAAAGTAAGTCTTACTCATGGGGGATTAATTGTAAGTTGTATAGAGATCTGATCGACTCCCATGGTTATTCAACTTCACAATGCATACATTAAAGTGTAAGTTGCACAAAGTAATGTGCTGTAAGGAATTTTGAAACAACTGGAGAGCAGATGAATGGATTTTCTGAAAAAAATATCATTCGTTTACAGAAAAAAGCAGAGTTTTGGTCATGTCTGATTCTCTCGATAGAAATGGGCCAATTTTAATTGGAGTTACAGATAAAAACATCCATTTATAACTGTCAACTGTGGTTAATGGAGTTTTTTGTGAAGCACGTCATCTTGTCAACTCCTTTTCTTGTTTGACTTTAAAGCTTAATTGTAGGCAGAATGAGTGTTTGATGGCAGAAGAGTTTGCTTAGTGATTCGGTTAAATCTTACTCGCCAACCTTTTCACCAGAAAACCTGATTGTTGCAGGTGCAAGTTAACTGTGCCAGCTAATTAGATACTTACTGTTACTTATCGTTAGTCAAAATACTCCCAATTGAATTTTCGAGTCTGCTGATGCAGATGCAAAACAGCGATGGACGATGTTGAGGTGAAAAGGGAATGATTGCTGTGCACGCAAAGATTGTACTTAATATTTCAGTTTAGTCTTCACTCTAAGCGGTCATGTTGCTTTTTAAGTTTGACTACATGCTTTTAACTACCGTGCCTACCCTTCTATGCCTTCAAAGTGAGCATTATTTATGAAAAAACGGAAAACCAGTTTTCTGTAATTTTTCGCCTAAACTCTTAAATGCTCCGATGTTTGTCGTTGTTGGGAAGACGTGCGTTCTTCTTCGTTAATTTACATTCGTTCATTTGCTCGTCGACGAGGGTACCCAAATGAACGACCTCACTTGAGTAAGATCAGCATTCCCCACTTGTTTTTCTCGTTGCACTTAATTGTGTGTTGTGCACACACACACTGAGAGAGTTCATTTTTATATCCATTGATTTCACGAAGTACAATTACAGACAGATTTAGATATTCGTTATGACTAAAATTAACACAAAAATTACAAAGTAATTATATGTAAATGTGTGTATACGTGTATATTTTATTAGCAATTTAAAATACTTGGTTCAGGCACAGAAGCAAACTTGCCTACAGAGTAGCATTTATAAGGGATGATTTAATTTTATAAATTGTGTCGATTATTGGTAGTGTCTATGTGTACATATAACTTCAGTATGTAAAGATTACTCCTACAGACATGCAATGCATTTAAAATTTGAGTATAGTATTCAGCTGGCGTATGCAGAGGAATAGGAATATTTAGATACAGCTCTGTTTCTCTCTTTGTTGGTAACTGCATGTCGTGAAGTTTGTGAGAGAGTCAATTTTCTAGCTGAAGTTCACAGATGTTCACAGTCCAATTTTGGATGTATGACTAACTAATCGCAAAAATTACAAAGTAATTATACGTAAATATAGAATATTACTAAAATACAGATATTTAGATCAGGTATAAAATAAAATAAGAATATTTTGGAATTTTGATCAAGTGTTATTATTAGTTGATTTTCTTTGATTTCATAACTATAAAGGCATTTTCATAATGCTTTAAGCTTAACGCATCATTCGGTCAGTGAACCTTACAGGAAGTTCAATTCCTTCTTTTTGATAAAATCATTTTTCCATTTCGAAATTGAGTATTAGGCAGTCATACAGTAATCATAATTTCCTAAATGTGAGCACGGCGGGAAGTCGCTTTTGTTCATGATATTAGGGGAAATTTCAGTTGAGAGCGGAGTTGTTTGAATGACACCGGTGAAAGGGTTGAAAGCACCGGTAGAAAACAATGCCAAAAGGTTTTAATAAAAGAGTGCAGCCGAATAAAATCAGAGTTACCTACATAGTTATGAGTGCACGGCTAGTTGGCAACGATTTATTAGAAAGGATTTGCATTGAATTGAAATTTGAAGAAAAGTGTTTTCATTATTTATCACCGAAATCTATACTAGAGGTGTATAATTTGTATTCAAATGCTTCAATCCGTCTTTGTACTTTCGTTAGTGTTTCTTCAATGGATCCACTCTCGCGTGTTTATTTTGCATTTAAATTGATTCAGTAGCCTAAACAGAAGAAACTTTTTTGGGGTCAATACTGGGCAAACAATAACCATCAACTGCTTTAAATTCCACAAATTAAACCAAAAATTGTAAGGCAAAACAGAATTATACAGATGAATTTTTTTAGTGCGATTCATGCACAGCTTGTGTGTATTTTAAAGTTATCGTGCAAAAATACCGTCAGGGCACGGGTCACATTATATTCCACGCACTCTATCTCTATGTGTGCAAGATTATATCTGATTGTCAGTTTTGAAATACAAATACATGTTTAAATGTCGTAGTGTTCGAGAGATGTGATCACTGTGTTTTTCTGCAACAATACAAGGGACATGTGTTCGCTTTCTTTGTTCGGCTAGATTATGGTAAATAAGTGTCAACGTCCCATTCAGTGAGGGAGGCGCACGCGGAATATTTGGGTATTGGAAATCGCTCAGGTATGAAATAACCCTTGGAATTACCCTGGGGACCTTTCTCTGAGGAGCAGAATCTCGCTCGCAATTCACATGTGAAATAAGAAGCTAATGCTTATACAGTTACTCTAGTCATGCGATACATTCGTCAACAAAATTCGATAGTCAATAGAGTTTCTGTTTGTTCACTGAAGTATGTCACTCACAGTCACTGTTGCGGGAGTGGTAGTCTGATTTTCATTAGACTTCTGATCTCTATCCACTTCTGTAAAGGTACTGTCTATTAGAAATTCGATACTAAAACCAACAAAACAAAAATTTCCTTCCCTTTCTCAAAACTAATGGTAATTCTCTACTAGGTTTGTGAAAGTAGACAACTCCATTTAGTGTCACCAGCAGTTCACATAATATTACTTATTTATATGTATTGCAGTGCAATGAGTTTCGTTGCAGCAGTTAAGCAGAAAAACAATAGAAAGACACTGCAGGGGTTTCCATGTGCTGCTGATTTCCTTTGCGGAGTGAAGTGAAAAGATGTATTTGTACATACACGCAAGTACACATACAAAGCATGTAAATAATCACGATTCCCAAGGTCTCACGGGTATGTACGCAATCGGAAGACGGGCAAAGTCCAATTTACACTTAATAAAGTGGAGATGGGGAGAGAGCCGTTGAGTGACTCAAATGAAAATGAGGACGTAATGGTAAATGGATGTGTGAAATTGAGCTAAATGAAAATGGAGTGTGTGCACAGTTAGCAGATAGGGCAGAAAAACATGAAAAGTGCATCAGGAGCCTACAGGAAACGCTATCATCGTTTTACCAACATTTCTAGCTTTCCTATAAGTATAATGCAGTTCAATGTGAAACCGATGCTCGCTGTACTATTCGTTCTGTATTGGGCGAAAGCTTTCTGGCAATAATATTGAAAGATACAGATGCGAGAAAGTACAAGTACTGCTATGTATGTATGAGTGAATGGTAGTAGTATGGACAGTTTAGCTGTATTAGTGGTAGAAGCGATAGGAAAGTGTCTGGAAAGACAAGTACGAGAAGTGAAATAAAATACTGCGAAAAATAAAATGTAGAAAAAGCGTGAGCGGGGAGGGTGACGAAGAGACAGCAAGCACTTCTTTCTCGCTTTTCTTTTTCATATCCTGTCGTTTGGTGACTTGTGTTCAGTTGGTTCGGTTCACGGTTAATCTATTGATGCGAACCTGCCAACTCAGTCTATCCTCTTCTTTGTTGACTCTTCTCCACTCCAGGTTGGTCTTACGTGCAAGGTATGATGTGAGAAAGCTAGGATTTCAATTTAGATGCGGAATACTGATTTGAACAGTTGAAGTGGCACACGGTGAAGGGAGAGAGGAATCCTTTGGAACATGTGTGTCCCTTCCACTCATCCACTCTTGAAATGTGCATTGTGATAACGACACGGCAAGACAATTTCAGGTTCACGGTCTATCGATTCATGCGGACCTGTTATGAGTGCAGAGCAGAAAATCACTCAATTCTTAAAAAATATTTGCAATAGAGATTTTCTGAAATGTTTTTATAAAAGAAGGTTTTGAATTTTCAAAAAAATGCGTCAGATAAGGATAATCTGCATTTTTAGATACATATATAGACTTTAATATTAAGAATACTTTGTGCTACATAGTAGTAGTACGGTAGCACCTAATAAAGAAATTCATAAAAATTTCATTTGAAAAAGAACAATTTTTTTAGGTCAGGGAATTTCAATTAGATAACGTGCACTTTTACATTTTGGAATGCAAGAGTTCTCCTCGTAAATGTAAATATGGATGAAGCACCGGAAGTAATGACTATTTTCAGAGTGGAACGAGAGAATTGCATGGCAGTCAATTATATCTGTAAGCCATTCTAAAGCTAAGAAATGGCTGAAAACTTTTTTGATTACGCAAGTTTTTAATAGATAATTTAAAAAGGCTGACACAGTAGGAGCGAGTTCTCGCTGTACACAACTGTCTGTAAATATTCCCACTGCTGTTCTGACTAGTTAACACAAAAAATTGCTTTGCTCTCTTTGAATGCAGCTCAGAGAACGGCCCAATGTTCTGAAGCCTATCACAACTTCAAGTCGGTTGTAACTTGTGTCCTTCCGTGATTTCAAACATTGAACATTACTTTTCCCGGTTGGATAAAAAAGCGTAGTCACAGCGAAATTCTATTGGTCGTTAGGACCTTCAATGTCAAGAATGTTTAACCATACTCCAAAATGAATTCCAGTAAAGTTTATTAATTAAAAACTTGCATTTGGGGGAAGGTGAAAAGTCGGAATACTTTAATGTTCGCTTCCACTGCGAAAACATTCTTGCATAAAAGGATGCAGGATATCATTCAACTTTCTAATGAATCTAGGGGAGAAAACTTATCTAGAATTGTTATTCTCTCCCATACATCGTATTATCTCCACTGTGTAGAAATGTACATGACCATAATGTTTATTCGAGGATTTAAATTCTCAATAAGCTTTCCTTCCATTGAGGCGTTGGTTGACGTAATCTTATCCTTCTCGTTTCGTTGAGCACTATTTCAAATTCGAAAATAATTTACGTATAAATGCAAATTTGGAAAAAAGCAAGCTTGTCAGTTACACATTAGAATAATATGACATTATTGTCCATTGATATTGAAAACATCCACCCAGTATACTACTTACACCTTAAGAATTCACCTGTGCCATAATTACCTGTACGATAGAGTGTTACATTTTGTGTGGTGTTTTAAGTAGACGTCCCATTGATTCATGTTTGATGTGTAGTGTGAATTAGTGTGTAGAGTATTGTTATGTAATTGTGAATTCTGGTGTTGGTTTTGTTGTAAACTGTGTCCAAAAAAATGTCTCTTCCGCTTTGTCTCTTTAGTCCCACTCAACGACAAAAAGACGCTTGAGCTCCGAGCACTTTCATTTGATCGTGATGACGAGAGCCTTTCCGAGCCGGGCCTTGAAGAAGTACTCAAAGCCAAGAAACCAAAAGAGTTACGGAAAGGTAACCAAACCACAAGCTTCTTCTTTCTCTATCCATTCGTTCATTTCCACTTTCTGGAACTGCATTTCTGTTCACTTTACAACTTTTTCATATCTTTGCTCTATCTTTCTCTTCACATTCTGTCAACTGTCTATCACATCGTCACGCTTCATTTCAATTTGCCTTAACACATGCAAATAGAAAAAAAAACGCTTTCTGCATACATCACAAAACTCTTAAAACATGATCAATATTAAACCACTCTTGGTTTCTGCCGCTTTGCATGCAAAAAACTTTTCAAATTGAGTAGACACTATAGACTATAATAAATGTGTGCGTACTTTTTTAGTGAGTGAAATTGTGTTTATAATATTGTTATTAGTGTGATACCATAAGATTGCGGTGTATTAAATGTATAGCTTGAAACGTGCGTATTTCAAAGTATGAACTTTGAACTTTCCTGTTCAGGTTGTTCATTCAAGTATTAATTACACCTAGTTTAAAAATTATGTATTGTGAGCTACCACACACATTTACAGAGTCATGTAAAAATAAGTAAATCAATAATCACGCACAAGTCATTAAACGTTCATACGTACATACCTACAGCGCAAGTACTAATAATATAAGAATAAACTTCTTTTATATTCAGTTATTAACTGGCTATTTAATATCTATTTATCGACAAATATAACAGAGAAGTATAAGACGGAAATTCACAATTTAAGTTTACTGCTTTCAAACGCACTATACTACGCATCAAACGCAATTTTCAAACACTAAATAATTTTTACATTAGACTATATTAGATTAGTTGGATTCATTTGTCTATTAATACTGGTATTCTAGTCTAAATTAATGGCCTCGTATAGAAATTGTACAAGAGTAGACTGACACTTTAATAACGTCTTATCAACATTTTTCATTTTTAATTACCCCAGAAAAACATTTGAGGGTAACTTATTTTGATAGAAAAAAATGATGTCCACACATAAATGAATATCTAAAGCTTGAAAAAGTAGTTTAGCATTATAGGTTATTCCTGGAATGCTCTGTTCACATAAACTGAGAAATTTAATGTGGTAGTTGGTGATACATTGCTGCAAGTTACTTAACTCATGGAACATTTTGAAACGTTTTTGTTAGAGTTGGGGAAAAGTTCTTTTTACAAAGCAAGTGATCACTTATACATAGTTTGCCAACCAATTATAAATTTAACAAAAAATTGTAAAACTTAATGTTGGTGCTCGAAACATTGTTTAAAACTTCATTTCTGCCAACATAAAGAAGCATTTTTTTTTTCAAAAAATTTAGTGAATGTTTAACAAGACTTTCACATGAATTGCGTTCAAAAGCAGCACGTGGGAATTGAACTAGCTAAAAATAAGGGAAGACTGAGCAATGAAATGAACATGAGGGTAGTGCATCATTCCACTCGTAGTTTGTACTTACTTAGGAAAATGTGAAAGTAAAACAAAATAAAAAAAATGTCTCTGTCTTCGCTTTCTCGTTAACTTAAACTTTTCTTTTTGTCATACATAGATGCTCCAAGCATGGAAGAAGGTGTCGGCGAGGTCCACATCCAAGTTGATCTCTTCACGCATCCTGGCACTGGAGAGCATAAAGTCACAGTGAAAGGTAAAGAATTTGACCAAGATAAAGAATGAATATTTTATTCGTATAAAATGTGGTTATACATACTCACAGTCAAAGGTGAGTCCCCTAGCAATTCAAGCAGCTATCATTTATACACAATACTACACACACATTGTCCTGAAGTGACTATCATGTTACATCTGAACATTTCAACGTTCTCCTCTCCAAGAACTTTTCTGGTTACAGAAAACCATATCTCTATTATTATACACAAAAAGCGTATGCATCAACCAAACTAAAACTAAACTTGACTTGACTTGACTTAAGATCAACTTTTTGAATAGCAAGCAGCCTACTCGGTACTTTTACATTCCCTCCTTTCTACCCGTCAGTTTTGTGAATAAAAACTGTGTAGTTACCAAGTACGCATTATCACACAAGAACACAACTTGACTGCATACAACACATAACACTATGATATGTAGCAGAGTGTGTGCTTGCTTACTAGTGGTTACACAGAATTTAACGCATTTCTGGTTTCCCCTTCTAGTTGTTTTTGGTGTTCCAGGGGAACAAGGAGGGAATATTGTATTATCACATGTATCCGTATTTAAAATAAAGTTTCTATGAAAGGATTGCTTACGCAGTAGTAGTCATGAATGTCAAGGCAAAAAACATAGTAAAGTGTATATTTCTTTGTGAAAAATTGTCGGCACACGAGTCGACGGGAGACCAAATTGTCTTTTGTGCGAATAGCTCAGCAGTTCAGCAACGTTGTTGGAGCTACGTTAAGCTTCCTCACACAGTAAAACTTGAGTTATTGTCATCATGTAAAAGGTCCTATTCCTTAAGAATATTAAATGCTCAGTGTTTAGGTTCGTCGCTAGTGCGGGGAGGAGGAAATGGATTTATAAAACTTCGTAGATCTACTAAAGCAGTAATTCGTAAATCTTAGTTTGCACGAAACGGCAGGACAACCAAGACTCCGGGATCCGGGATCAAAGCTATTTTCTCCACGCAATCACGCTTTCATGTTAATACGGAGCCACTCCTCGTTACAGTAAATTCATTGTAGATTGATGGACAAACTATGACAAATATAAATCGTTGTATCATATCAGCTTTTATGTATGTATAGGTGTTTCACTATAATAATATGTTTTAACTAAATATGGCAAAGTTTATTCACTCAATTCTGTAGTACTTATTCAGTTTTAGGCTTTGTTAGGAAGATATAAAATTTTTACAGATATTGTAGTCAAGTTACGGTTTTTCCTTGTGATAAATGAGTTGATGATTACATGATGGCTCAAAGTGGATAATTTGATGGCTGTCATGTCCATCATGTCCGATCGAGCCTTGAATACATTTAAACTTAATTTAATCAACTCTGAGGAATATTCGTCGTTTTGTCTTTACACTTGAATGAAATCATGGGCCACCCACTCATTGATTTGCTACAGATAAGCAATAAGTACCATCACTGCACGCTTATCTATTGACAGCAGACTCATATCATTTATTCCTTATCAACGCATCACTCATTAATAGGGCATGCGTTCGTGAGTAAAGATCGTACCATTACTTATTTCTCTGTGGTTTCTTACAAGTCTCTGTATTCAAATGAACAGAAACCACGAAACATTTTCAATAATGTGTTACCATGCTTAGTTAGTGTTCTCCCATCAAGTATGATTATATATCCAGTAGACCTCAACATGGTAATTTCAAGAAACTAGCCCTCTACTTAAAGGGTCAGCCACCTGAGCGCAAGTAAAATACATTTGTATTTAATTTCAATGATGAAAATGTGTGAAAAATTCGCATATGTTTAGCATGGCAATTTCTGAATTAGAATCCAGTATTTTCTAACCATTATTTGTGTCAGCAATAATTTGAAATGGGCTGTAACTTCTCTCCATCAATAAGGATTCAGAGAGAGATTTTTGAAATTCATTATTCATAGTTTTCCGTTTTAAGCGTCTCATGTGCTATATACATGGGCTCTGTCTGCATATGCAGAAGTCTGCAGTACATTTTGCTGTTTCCAGAAGAGCGTGCAGTAATGTAATGCAAAAATGAATATAGTTAGGTAGGAGAGAGAGAGAGACGAGTAGTATGTAAGGCTGGATTTTTGGCAATTTGTTGGTTAGCAAGGATTGGGCTAGAGTTGGATTTTCCTCTATCTCATAAATTTCTTTTATGGCTTTTCACAGAGTCGCAGACATTTTATGAGCTCAATTTTTTCACTCTGTCTTTCCCATATTGACTTCTACAGTATATTTTATTTTCGAGGAATTGTCTACACCCGAGTCTGGGCAATCCTTATTGTCAGCACTAGAGGCTTGTATGCAGTTTACATGTCAATTGGAGTAGTCAGACGAAGTAACACAAAATAGTATGAAAGACTACTAATGTGCTTTGTATATTATGTGGGCTACACGCTCTATTTTGCTCGTAAAACGTGGCAATGAAGGAATACAACACGTACAGTACTTTATAGCTAAAGTCAAAGGTGCAGGTAGTCACTTCTTGAACAGCTCATATATTTAGACACTGTAGAAATCTTAAACCCGCCAAAATTGACAATTGATGATATCCCAATTTTATTGCTTTGCAGTCCATTTTCTTAAAGTGAGTTATTGTTTGTTTCAAAAACAAATCTACGAACTCCAATCACTCATTTTTAAGTAAAAAATGTGAGAAAAAAATTGTTTCGTTAGTTATTTGTATGACAATAGTATTTTATTGTATCACATTTTCGTTACTTAAAATATCCTATCACATGATGTTGTGCCTCTAACTGTATATATTGCCACCATAAGAGATGTCTTCGTTTTCACTTTTTTAACAGTTTGTAGCATCTCTATATTCTGTAATATACATACTTATAACTAACGAGGTTAACGAATTGTGTTTAAATGTTTTCGCTATGTATTCAAATTATTAAATTGATTCATGACAACGAGTAATGGCAACTCCATAATGAGACAAAATGAAAAATGGAAAGAAAGTTGCGAGCACCAAGATACGTTGAGGATTGTCAAAAGATGACAAGAAAATAAACTAATGAATGTGGCCAGACCGGACAGCAATCGAACTCTAATTGGCTTCCCACCGGGCACCTTGTCTTAACGACACGAAGCTTTCATGGAGCGAAATTTAATGACATCTTGAAGTGATAATAGTTGTGTATGTAAAATGCTGGACTTCCCCTAAAGTGGAAAAACACAAATTGGATTTCGCTCCCTAAAGCGTTGTGTTAGTGCAACACTCCACGCACTCACTTAACAGTGAGTAGGGTCTAGGACTAGTCGTCCACATTCTTTGCACTGTTTGAGTTTGTCTGACAACGTTGGCATGAACATGTCTAGAGAATCGCAGGTGACTTGAGTTTATGTGCAACAGCAGTTGCAGCTTGCAGAAATCGGCATGCACTAATTTAATATTCTGTAATAAATGATAACTTAATCTTTTTGAGCGAGCCGAAATGAGAGAGCAAAAGTTGGTGGGTGAGGTGAGTGAGGTTTTCAACCACAGACAGAAATTGTGTTGAAGAAATAATGCGATGGTACATATGAACCCAATCGGCATTAACTGCAACATAAATGAGTCTGTAATCACAGGCTATCAAGTGCAGGCGTCTTGCATCGCAATCATTATCCGGCCCATGACTTTGCATACGATTAGATGTGTGGGTAATTCATTCAGCGTAATTCAAATTCAAAGGTGACCTGAGAGGTGATTTAGATTGGATTGAATCGTTAAAAACTTGCTTTGGCTCACAAACATATGACAAGACTATAACTATATGCCTATCCTATCTAAAGTCTTGTTACACCTTCACTACTATAGTCACTCTCATCGTCATAAAGAAAGAATGCATAGAACTGTGCAACCTTTAGTGCCACGTTATTAGCTTCTGTCTGTCGGTGGCCCTATAGTAGTTAAATATGTATGTAGAAACGTAGGTAGTACGACGCTGCTTATCTATTGGATATTTGTTGAGCACAAGGATCGGAATTTCTGACGATATTGTTTGTGTAGCTACTAGCTACATAGGTGAGTTGCAGGTTGTAAGTGCTTTTGTATGCTGTTGGCATTGACTATCAATGATAAAGAGAGCATACGAAATTAGCCAGGAGACTTTTTCAGACTTTATTTGGTGTGAACTAAAATTACACTTCAATCTTTGTTTTATTTGATCGAGAAAATTCTTCTATCTGAGTTTACACCCTGTGTTGGCATGCACTATAAGCTAGGATTGTATTGTATTGTATTTTTATTAAGTGAAAGATGTGTAACAGACGTTTTATCATTACTAACAATAAGTAAGTATGAAAGTATATTTAGAATAAAACCGTGTACCTAATCTTTAAAAAAACTAGTCCAAGTGCAGCAATATACATAACTATATAAGATTAAGTTTACGAAATTTTCATTAATAAGAATGGTCTAGAGTCAAGTCAAAGACAAGTTTGGTTTGAGTGTAATACGCATAATGAAATCTGAGACGTGTAAGTTAATACTTTGCACTAAGCATTGCTCGAGCAGTAAAGATTAAAGAAGTACTTAAGAGTGGACAAGGTTGATTATTATTGATGCTTGGACACTTTTGGTATTGCTTGAATGGTTTCTAATCCATTGGGTTTGTCTTGTGTAAAAAGTGGTTGCGGCTAATGAAATAAAGTGGCCTGTGTCGAGTGGCATGTTCCGTCCATTCGTTGAAACGAACCTGATCGGACCTCACTTATCAGATAAGAAGCGAAAACAAGCTACTAAATCCAAATCTGGTACATGGTCCCCCAAGTACAACGAAACATTCCACTTGTGAGTTGATAATTACTGATACTATCTCTTGTCTTTATTCGATGGGCTTTCGCTTTTAATGTTATGGCCCATTCACGCTCCATTGAACCGAACTCATTGTCCTCTCGCTGCTGTCGACTCATCAGTCCGTCGCATTGTCTCTGGCCTACTTCATCTCCTCTGTGTGCTCTGATACATTTCCACGATACATTCTCCTATCCTTATGTACATTGCTCTAACAATACTACAGATAATCGTACAACACTTTCAGTACAGATGCACTAGATAAATCTTTGATCCAGTTCGTAGATAAACGTGAAGATAAAGTCTCACAAAATTCATGTGTTTGTTTCCGTCCTCCTTCAGTCCTACAATTCGATCAACATCTTCCTACTTACATGTTCCTTTTCGTCGCTGTGTAAATGCTCTGCTTTGTCCTATCAAACTATATCTCATCCAATACCACCCAAAATTTCACGCTTAACTTGCTTGTTTTGCCCTTTTATTGTTTTTCGTTGTAAGATCCTACTGATTTCAAATGGAGATTCAACTCCGGTAGTCTCGTCTGCAGCACACTAAACGAGAATAACATTGCTAACTAGCTAACCGCCTATCTTACTCATTCCACTACCTACCCAGTTGAGCGCTTTTTTATGTACTATTTACGATTATCGCCACAGCTCTGGCAGTAGCTTACACTTTCTGAGCCAATGCACTTTCATAAGTGTTTGAATTGAAACTGATACCAACACCACCACCACCCGTCACCCGAATGTGTGTTTTAGTATTATAGGAAATGCAAGATAAATTAAAGCCAATAAAAAGATGCAGCAGATATAAGAGAATAACCAATAAAAGCATTACTAAGCATAAGTAGGTGTATGCTTTTAAAAAGTTATAGCCACTAAAATTATGCACACTCAACTTATTTGTTTTACTTTCCATTAAACCGGAGAAAAACGAATAAATTTCAAGCAAAATGTGGAGGTTTTGGTCCATAAAAATTAATTTCGTCTCCCTCTATAATTTGTGTACCAATTATAAGTTTGTAATGTTTCCTTTGCTCTTTTTTAACCTTGACTGTATCGCATGGTGAGCGCGTACGTTTACCAGTTTAATTTAATTCTGGTAGGGAATTGCGCACTGTCTACGTGAAATGAAAATGTGCACGATGTGGGTTGGAGCTTGGTTTCTATTTAATTCTTTCACACAAGAATTTTGTACTTTTATTTTTCATTGTAATTTTCATCCTACGTGCTTTGTGCCATATTCTGCTTGGATGTTCAGAGACGGACCACAATACTATTGTGGTGCAGTATCTTTTACCAGCAACAGCAAGCTATCAAAGCGTAGCCACATACCTTGTAACTTTGTTGTGTTGAGTGTGTTGAATTGAAGGAATGTGAGAAATCAATGGAACGTGGAGAGGCACGCAGATGCTGGATGATACAATTACTATATAATAAGAGTGAATGAAAAGGATTACAAAATACAACCTATCAGATATCAGATTACATTGAAAGAGAAAATATACTAACTAAAAGACACAGCAACGCGCAAAGGTATATGCTGAAGGCCTAGCCAGGGAACTGCAGCTAATTGTAGGCAAGCATGTTATCGTATATCGTAGTACCTACAGATAAGCTGAAAAGAAGCATAGACACATTTGTAGTATAACTACGTAGCACACTTTATTGCTTTGCCAGATCTTCGCAGTGACCAAATGTATGCCTACCGTAAATGCTAGCTAATGTAACATGAAGCCACAGATTTTTTTAAATTTGGAAATGTGTTTGTGGAGTTTTTGGCCATGTTACCCGATTACCTTTGCTAATCTAATGTTGCGAGGAAACGACAGGATATAATATTGTTTTTCAATATATAGTAAATACTAGAAGTTAAGCTTTCGCTCGTTATAGACGAAAGATTTACGGTATAATATTTAGCGTAGAACATATTTTGCTCAGACACAATAGTGTGAATTAAATTCTAGTATGAGAGGAAAGTGGTGGGAAGATTTTAGCAGTGGGGAATGTGAGGAGTAAAGTGGATCGGAGGTAGTCTGGTCTGGAGTAAAGTGGAATGGAGTGATTGATCAATCAATTAATTTAATTATGATGTTGATGTTGATGGATGATGGTCTATCTTTGATGTCTTCATAATATTTTATAAAATATTAGCGATTGCATTGCATGTGGGCAGAATTATATGCTTGCTACTTGCTCTACGCTTTTACATCTTTATAGTAAGTAATGCATGTGAGTACGCTTTGCTGGTTAGTAACTAGGTGCCACCATAATACTCGTGTCTCTCTACAGCTTATAACATCTAGTGCTTTTGCCCTCTTTAGAATTTGCATTCATGAATCTTTGTGCGAGTGAAATGTGTGAATCTCTTTGTACTATGAATATTACATATTTACTTGTTCAGTGCATGTTTTGCTTGGCATTGATCTTGTGAAAGTATAGGATGAATATCATTCATCTTGTAGTAGGAATGTTTTGTTCCATATACTTATCCGTTTCTTGACTCATTTCAGTATCGTGGGGAACGAGGAGCATCTTGATTGTTTCGAGCTACACATTTGCGTCAAAGATTATTGCTTCGCCCGCGAAGACAGACTCGTTGGAGTGGCTGTCATGCAACTGCGAGACATCATCGAACAGGTAAATTTATTCTTAAAATATTCCGTCCACCACCAAAAGCGCAACTGAGGGATATTATGCTCTGAATCTTGTTTATGAATCCTCTCCTATTTGTTCCTCATATAGATGAACACACTACCTATTTCAGATGTACGTATAAGTGCATTTGTTACAGTTAGCTTAAGATATCGTATGGACAGAATTTCTTTGTGCCATGCAATATTTTCAAATACAGATTGTCTTTTCACCTTTTACAAAGCTTTTTCATTCGCAAAAGACGAAAATATAACTTTGGACGACTAAATTTCCAAAACAAGTTCAATAGAAATATAGGTGCAACAGTTTCACGAATTGTCCAATTTCAAATTCTACTCATTCCAAATATTCTAAAGCACAAAACTTGGAGAAGTCGATCTGGTTCACAAAATTAAATATATACAAATGACGAAAAAGTATAATTAAATACATCATTCGTTTAAACTATACAAAATTTCGATTATTTGAAGTCTGCATTACGCTATAAATAAGATTACTTTTTCGCTGGCTCAGAATCAACAATCAGATTCAGATCTGCTTTGCCCAGTCAAAAGTAATCTTGCCGACACCATTCCAACTGTAACAAATATTATTTAGTAAGAAAACCGAGATAGCCCACATTTGGCATTATTCCTTTGTCATTGTGCACGTTTCACCTTTATGACCAAAGAAATGATTTTGAAGAAACGTAATACTTCCATTGTGTAAAGTGTACTGTCAACTGTGGTTGAATCACCCCAGAAATTGAATGCTTTGTCGTTCTTCTGGCATCCTTTTTCATATTACACATTCAATGTTGAACTGAACTGAACTCAGCCATAAAGCATAATTTCCCGTAGGATTTATCAAAAGTCAAAAGACAAATTATTTCATTGAACAAAGAGATTCGTCGCAGACATAAGTAACCATCAACTTTGGAAATATGAGAAACTCTTCTTCTGCTTCCTATCTAACTGCTTGCCTCCTGTTTTGAGCCATTATTTCCTAACCTCCTACTGCACTGAAATATGAATACCATTTTCTGGCACGACTGAGCTATTGTAAGATATTTTATCTCCTTATCACTGCTCTCATCAGATATTTGTATTACTACTAACGATTCCACTGTGAGACGTGGACACACAAGGGACACCTGTAAATGTAAGGTAGCCCATTACATTACATATTTTTTCGACAGTAAGTTTCAAGTTTTTACATAAATTAGCTGTTTTGGACATTGTCAATTGTCAAGCAAAGTTTAAATCACGTACCTAAGACAAACAAAACAGGTAAAACTGTAGAAAAATGGCGACAAGTGGACGAGGCGTAGTTGATGTGTTAAGCTGTATTTATATTATGTTCATGTTTCTGGCTCTGATGGTGTGCCCTCTGTGCCGTAGTTCTTACAGTCAGACTTAAGAGGTAAGTTACGAGCCATGGAATTAATTGTTCTGTTCAGCTCAACTGAAAACCGTCTGTGGGCAGTCAGCGGGCAATTTACTTGATTGGTAATCTAATGGGTAGGAAAATCAAGCTAAACCACTTACTTAGATAACAGAGCAGTGACATTCTGGACAAGAAGGGAAAAGTAAGTACGTAGCATCTTGTCTCATCTTACACGGTTAGACACATGATATAAAATAATGTGGAATGCACATACTGAGTTGTATATTCGCAGTTCACCCAGCTGCTCTTCCCATCTCAGTATGCGCACTGGATGCACAACAGTCAAATACATTATATACCATTGCCATATCATGGGTAATTGTATATGCATATTATGTAGTACCACATTGTACTTAAATACGACTTTCTTACACTGACAGAGTATCCCTCTGAGCTTTAAGGTCACTATCACAGGTACAAAATACAGGTATATACTCGAATGTGCAAATAAAGTCGTGTAGTTGGTCAGTTTGGTTTTTATAGTAATGTCTTTCTCCTTCTATGTTCTCGTCTATTTAGTGTATCAATGACAGGTTAGCTGTAACTCGAGTGACATCCCACGTGTGCAGGCTTATTTGTATATGCATCCATACAAAAATATTGACTTCCATTTAAGCCGGGAAAATTACCGATAAGCTACCCTCATAAAGTATGACAGTCATGGTGACTGTCATTCAAGAGAGGGCCTTGTCAAAGGCTATTGTATATTCTGCTTGTTTGGGCCTATGTGCGTGTTGTAGGATAGCCAGTAAATAGTAACGAGGCTTTGCACAAAACTGTTGTTGTGTTTGATAATGGAAGGAAAGTAAATCGTCGCAGTAATTTAACCGATGTTTTCGAGATAATTTGAAGAGAATAAAAATATCAGGGTTAGTATACTTTGACCCCGTATGGTGTCTCAAAGTGGCTTCTGGTGTGCATTCAAAATATGAGGTAATAATGTGGTAGATAGTTGTATACTTGTAGTTGAGGATAACTTTTTGCTTGGATTCTCACTGAATCGTGTTTAGACACTAATCCGAAGTTGTTTAAAATTCTAGTCTTGACTATAAGTTTTTGCTGGTCGTAAACTATCTCAAGCAGTGTTTGTGAGACTGTAATTTTATTACTGGTCAATAATTGATTCAAGTATCATCATTCACAATCAAGCAGTAGATGGACAGACAGCTAGCTACTGTTGGTTGTAATGGTGGTTGGACTACTGTCACGTCCACTCTGTACTTGCTACTATCTGTGCATAGTGGGAAAAAAGAGTTATTGCAACGCAGCGAAGAATGAATGAAATATCTTTCTGTGGATGCGAGGATATTTCCATGTAATTAGGAATTACGAGCTGGTAGTTGGTATAATTCAGAACGCAGCCTCTCACTGAATATTGAGAGACTCTCCGTGTAAACCATATTGTGTGCAAAGTTCTGAAGGCGAGACAATTTCATGTTTAAAAAGTATTAGCAGACCCACTTTCTGCTCCGTAGTTTGAAATGTGTGCGAGATTTTAGTTTGTTTGTATGCAGCACGGAGTGTGGCTACATATATTTAGATACTAATAAACTTGGTGCAATTAAATATTGATAAGGCGTAGGTCTCTACAGAAAGCTGAGGGTGGGAAGCTGAGGGAATTAAAATGCATCATATTTAACTGCCGATTTAGTCATTATATATTGCTGGCTGGTATAGTCTGTGTTGTTATTCTACTTTATACATGTGTTCTTGCATAAATATGTATGAAATGAGCCTTAAGATGAGCAGAGTGTTTTTGGCACCCTCCCACCGGAGCCCATCAGTACGTACGTGGTACGAGGTAGTGCTAGCTTCTTCTATTCATGCTCTGTATGCATTGTAGCTGTAAGTAGTACTCATTTTGTTCAGAATAATTTAATCGTGCTAAATAAGACTAGGCGGTCGGTGGGTTTACTTACTGTGCAACTAAAAGCTTAGGGCAGTTATCCAACTGTTTAACAAGTAAGGAAAGTAAGTAGGGATACTACGTAGCAGTGGAATGAAAGGATGCCAAGAATATATATAGTAATATGCAAGTAAGTAGTAGGATGTATAGGGGACAGAGGAAAAATATTTTCTTCGCGTCCATCCTGCGTGAGCAATTAATTGAAATTTATGTTTTGAGTTAATCATTTCAACCGAGCGAAACGAGCCTCTGTAGTGAAGAATATTCAGAAAAGACTCAAGTGGGAAAGTGTGCTCTTTGCTGCGTAATCTTGCGTCTTCTACATAGTAGAATATCTGCTAGGAAGGTCTGCTTTCATTGAGTACTTACTCTTGTGTACTTCATTGGAAGGCAAACATCTTCCTTCACAATATAAATGATAGCAACTCGACAACTCTCTCCACAAGATTACAGAACCATGTTATCGTTATAAAATCATCTTATGTTAGGAAACAGACTCTTGTATTTTATTCTAATCTACTTGGTCAACTCTCGTGCTGTAATTCCATACATTATGCGTACTCATGAGCACGCAAGTAGAACAACGGAAAAAGTGGCATCTTAAAAAAAGTTTTATTAGCACATTTTACGTTTTCAAAAATTACGACTCACTTAAGCTTCAAAGGAAGTAAAGTATATTACGTTTTCGTTTTCCTTTAAGAAAATCTACTTTTGATACATTTTGGCATCGAATGCCCGCTTGACCATTCAAAATTGAATTTGTCTAAAGTTTGTGATACGGAAATTTCCGATTTAGTAATTCCTCGTCCGATTTGCTACCTACAATATCATTTTGTGCAAAGAGAAATAAAAAAAAGTAAGCCTATTGGTATAGTAGTGTTATCATGTGGTAGTAGAGGCCACAAAGTTTTATAGTTGATAAGTTAATGGATGGAAAATAACGTATGGCTCTAAGGCTCATTGAATTTTATTTCTTTTTTCATTTCACCAGAGTCATATCCTTTTATGAGATGAGTTAGTTAACTTCGTTTACTCTGCGTTCCTTGTTCTTGTTAATATTACGTTTGTACACTCACCCTTGTCATCAGTGCGCAGTGTTTATAAAATTCTCATACTTTTACGACAACCAACAACAGTTCCTACTCGTTTCGACGATTCCATCCATATTGTATTTGCATTGTATTTCATACGTCTGTAGTATATTCTTCTTGTTGAGTTCCATGCTACACCCTTACATAACACGTCCACTATACCCACAAATTAATGGCTTTACTCGTTTGTGGGGCTGTTGAAGAGCCTGAAGTTCACATCGTTCCTTATCTCCAAGTTTATTATGTCTGTGTTCATCATTAGAATACAATACAGTATTCCTTGATCATATATTTTGCTCAATGAAATAAATTACGAGGGACAAGTCCATCGGTGGTCAACTGTTTGCTACTGGCACACGGAAGAAACAGCATGAGTAGCTTAACTATTAGTATATTAAACAATAATTATTTAGTACGATAGTAACCCATCATTTACATGTTATTATCTGTAGTTCACTGCAGCAGCAGCCTTTCTGACCATTTCCACCATGTTTTAACCATTTAACCGTAGTTCCCCAGTATAAACGTTTCACTTCTAACAAGTAACTTAAAACCTCTCATGTTTTTGTCCAGTTGAATTTGAATCGAGTTAAAATATGAAGCTCTTTATTTTGGGTAATAGATCTTCCATATTTTCGTCCGAGGCATAATTTTATGTCATAATAAATAAACGAGTGTAATAAGAGGCATATCGCTTTTTCGTGAGTCAAGGAAAAGAAGTTATGGCACCAGTTCAGTAGCTTCAATATTAACTCTCATCATGGGCCAACTTTGAAAACAAAGGGCTTACAAATGAGCAAGCAATATATTATCTATCTCACATGGCTTTCTCGTGTGGCTACAGGTATATTGCAAAAGTATAAACAAAAGTCAAGAGCCGAGAGAGAGAGAGAGAGAGAGAGAGGTGAGTGGAGGTGAGCAGATGGCCGAGACGATTCTTCGGCTTCACGAAGAAGTCGTATTGTCGGCACAGATCATTTTACACACAGAGAGAATTATTATAGACAATGGTAATAACTTTGAGTACATTTAGCGGCTCTACGAACAATAACAAGTAGGTAGGTAGGGGTAAGTATATTGTGAAACTGAAATTATACATACTTAACTGCGGTGTATGTACAAGTTCCTTTACTTGGCTTGGATAGGTTCTGTGAGCTCGACCTTTGCTGGTGTTGTGGTGCTATTGGTAGTAGTAAATATGCAGCGATGGTGAATTTCCTTCAGAAAGGATTTAATTTCTTGAGAACATGCAACAACTCCTCTCCCTTGTTTGTCTGCCTGCGCTCCTGCTGCCTTCCAGATTCACAGATAATATAGACATTTGTCTACTAACTACGTAGCATCTCATTTGATGTGTTTATTCTAATTCATAGGGCTCTTGTGCTTGTTGGTTGGCACTTGGGAAGCGCATTCAAATGGATGAGACAGGTTGGACAATCCTAAGGATTTTGGCTCAGCGTCCCAATGACGAAGTCGCCAAAGAATTCGTGAAATTAAAGTACGACGTTCGACCAGAGGATCCACTCATTGCCGTCCAGCAGTAGAATTTCCACGTAGACAATCAATATTCCTATTACGAATCACATCACACTCCAACCACACCAACAACGGTCTCCGTTCGCAACAGCTAGTGGACGCTACCCTGTAATTTCCAACAACAACTACAGCAAAAACAACATAATAACTCCAACACAAGTGATTCAACAACTCCTAAGAAATGGCGAGAAATTGAATAAATGAGAAATCATATTACAGAATTGTAATGAAGTAATGAAAAGCCCTTCACAACAATACATCATCGCAAAAATGGCAATTCAGCATTTAACGAGAACACGCGCGTAACTACTATTCTATTTGTGCCTCTAGTCTGGTTTTGGTCGGCAATTGGGACGGAATATTGTTCTACAGTAATGGCAGCCATTAAACAGCGTTTGCGTGAGCAAGCAACACATCCACATAAGGTATGTCAGTTGAATCAAATCTAAATTCATTTCAATCATATTCCAATCTCTAGTTTACGTACATAGGTACCTACACACTTACAAAAGGATATAATATTATCCTTAGGTATGTTATAAGAGTACCTAAGCTAGTTATAGTATTTTTTACTCGATTAGTTGAAGACTAGTATGTATGTTAAGTGCACATGCATAATATGCGCCTTGAGCTCACGTGTGTACAATCTTTTAAGGAAAAAAAGAGTTATGAGTTTCCTTTTCTCAACAGACTAGATTGACTAGTATAGTCTTTAATTTACAATTTAGATACATAAAGCACGTTGTTAGCATATCTTTATGAAAATAAATTCCCACATGCCAGTTAGCTATAATGTTGATAGGAACAAAGCTGGTTTACCTATACCATTTTACCTACATACTCACATGGTTAATTGTACAATCTAATAAAACGATGGTAAAGCCCGTTCTGTTACGTCGTATTTTAGTAGGCCGTTCCTTACTTTCCCTAACCACATTTAGGTGGATATTAAATTGTTTATTAGGTAGGTAGGAATATCTCTACTCAACTTTAGTACTGTATGGCTGACAATGAATTGCGTACCTACATAGTTAGGCTAACAATACGAAATGTTTTAGCCATGCATTGTTGGCAACTATTAACGTTTGACTGGTTGTTACTCTGTGTGCTGTGTTAAAAGTACAGTATAGATAGTGACTGCAGGCAAGAGAAGTTTCCATATGGTGTAGTAAATGTATTAGTGTGTTGTTGGAGATAGGAGAGCGTACAGCAAGTTTCTGATTGTGAGTGTGAGTGTGTGTGTGTGTGCGATGTAATAAAAAGATAGGATTTAGTGGAAAGGTAGGGTAGTAGCAACAACGCAAGTGATGCATGCAATAAATGTAGTTAGACTGGCTGCTATGGGATTCGTTGCATAAATAAAGGGAAGCATACCTTCTTAGCGCATCTCAACAACACCCACCGCAGCCACTAACTAGCCAACCATCACTTTTCTCTATTTTTTCCCAACTCATCTTCTGGAGGTGAATGAGTGAGTTAGCTGAACGTCTCAATCAGCTTTAGAGTTATTATTATGTATGTCCAACATTACCTCATGGGCATCGGCTCTCTTTCTAAAGGAAATGGTGGTGACGGACGGCGAAAAATAATTAAAAGTTGAAATACTCCAATGCACCCTCTAGATTTCTCATGATGACTAAAGTATACGTTCTGTACACATTGGTAGAGGTACTATATCGTCATTTCCCTATGACTATGTACTATTATTACGTATATTCTCATTGTAGTAGGAGCCTTGTGTGCATTGTATCGTGTATCCACTATTAAATTGCGTTTCTGAGACTGAACTGATTAAGGATGACGAGTTAAGTATAGTGTGCAATGGAATTTTATGTAAACTGGAAAATTCCATGCTCTCTACTGTTTTTTGTACTATTCTGATTTGTATTCATGCATATGTATGGCGGGTTATTCGTAATTTACTTCAGCTAGAATAACATTTTGTTTAGGCAATGGGTACTTATTCTCGACGCTGTCTTGTCACGTCTCATGCTGAGGGCAGGTTTTGTTGTGAGTTTATTTCTGTGATTGGAATGATGATAAACGACGTGAAAATTGTCATTGTGTGTAATGCGATTTTGGGTAGAGTAGAGTTGACATAAAGAGGAGAGGATTATGATCCATCAGAGGACTACTCGTTCACGTGCAGTAATACATGTGATAAGGGAACGTAGCGAAACAGATACAATGCAGTAGTTGGGAAAAGTGTACAAGGCAGAAAGAATGTTTAGACGGGACGAAATAGATGGTGATGGAGTGAGAGAGAGATTGCTTTTAGGTTTTTGTTGATACAATCTTTCAACAGAGACATTCCTGGCAGATCAAACGATGCAAAACAAAAATTGAGATTTATGAATGTGACAAAAATTACGAAAAGAATAAATCATGGTGTCTTCAGTCTCACCAGAGAGCATCGTCTCGTCACTCACTCACTTCTAGAATACCTACAGAATCTATAGGGGTGCATACGTGTACGCTGTTGTGTTCAAGCAACAGCTTAAATGTAGCATGCAGTGTTGTGGCACAGAATCCCTGAAAAAATTATTTCTTGCACCTTGTACAAGGTGCAAGTGTTCCCGGTGCGACGATGGAAGAATTCCGAGACCTGTCAACGTCAACTAACTATGGAATTCATTTACTTTTTATTTCCATCGTTTCGTGTCAGGCTGTACTGTATTTTTATGTCCTTTAGAATGGTAATGTGATTTTAAGCTTACTTACACCTTCATCTGAATAATTACCTGGGTGCACACAAATACTGCCTACTACAAATGAATACTGTGAATAGGTACTCTAGGAACTTGGGCACAACAGGTATATTATATCTGCGGGTTGCTGAAGGTTGAAATTAACTAGAAATATATTCCATTGTGTGAATATATGCTTAAGGACTGTAGTCTCTTCTTATTACTCATATTATGGGATGAGTAGGAGCTCCTCTCAAGTGTTAATAAGCTTCTCACAAAAAAGGGAAGGACTAAGGCAGTGCAATGTGTTGCTGGAAGTAAAAATCTAGTTTGTATACGTTCCTAAATACCATGTACTTTTATTGTTGTGTACTGTTTGAGACTGATTTTCTGTTGTTAAATTTTACAGTGCCATGCAGACTGAGTGAGAGAGCGGATAAGGGCAAAGGGGACGAAAATCTACCGAGACTTCATCTCATTGAGCAGACACGACAGACAGACAAGACAAGTAAGGCGCAAAGAAGACATGACAAGTCAAGACCGACAAACCGTCAAAAAGCAGCGGGTAATTCTTCACACCTTGATGAGCCTCTGCCCAGAATAAAGCGGAATGGTATTTTATCGTATGGAATGCAACAAGGTGATACATAAACGCTACAATGCTTATATAGCTGTGTTATTCACACATGGAAGAAGACATAGCAGAGTGGGCTGCTTAATACGTTGGAAAATAAAACAAAAAAATCATCATGTAGCATCATCACCGTATACCTACTTATATAAGTACCATCTATTACTACAATGTGTATCTACATATAGTCGTTTGAAAGTCATCTTCATCGTGTTGATTGTCAAGTTTCGACTTGAGCAAGAAAGGGAATCTGTTCAATACACGGATACATAGTTAAGTATACTACATACAACCAGAGTACACTTTCTTCTATATCTTCTACAGACCCATGCAACCACCAACAACAGTGTATAAACTACAAAAGAGAGAGACAAAGCATAAAGAGAGACTCAAACCAGGCCTATTAAATAACATAACGATGCTTACTTACCTATGTCTAATCAGCTAAAATTACGAATTGCAGGTAATTATGCATGCTAATCCGACAAGAGTATCGTCTAGAGTTAATATACCCCATAATATTGCCAGACAAATGATCCAAGGAACGATCTCTATGTATTACTAATTTAAAAGTCGTATATGTAGTAGAGATACATACAATACTAAAAATGCTTACCTATCTAATCAAGTCAAGTATTATGAGATTTTTACATTCATACTGTCAAGTCAACAATTAGAATACGTGAGTCATTATCAGTAAGAGAAGAGTCTACGTAAATATTATTATTGAGTACCTATTATACTTACTACTAAGTACTTATATTCTAACCATGCTAATTAATTGAGGATTTTCCATATAAGTATCATTCATTGACAATGATTGCAGCTGCATGTAGCTTGCTCACAATACTACAATCAACAAATACAAAATATCTATCTTTAATTTTGTCGGAAGAAATGTACAGATAAAATATAATAGGGAAGAATATGAATAAGCATTGCCATGTTTCCATCCTAAACGACAACAAAGATGATTGACTTATAATATTTAACGTAACGAATATTTCTTTATAAAAGCGGCATTAGGTACCTATGAATAGACAACGCGCATTTCTATTTCATTCAATCATTGCCATCGTTGTACTAACCAATTTATTGAATTTACATATCTACCTTCTAACGTTCGTTCTCTTTTTCTTTGATAACACGTAAACACGTACTTATAAGTATTTACTACATGTACACATTCATAATACGTAACACATGCATATTATATACCTACCTACTTACCTAAATACACATACATGCTTGTATTTGTATTAATACTACACTGTAAAAGAGCACGAGCACAATCCTCATCTGAAAACTAAATTATATTTCCTATAAATGTAAACACAATATTATACATATAAACATACATACAAATTTAACTGCATAAATTTATTGCGCAAAATTTCTACCCTATACCATCTATCATCACATTCACCGTAATTGTGTTTTAAAAGCAACAATAATTAGCGAGCAAGTAAAATTACACACGGAGTCAAACAATAAACATACACACATACGTAAATTCAATAATACTGTTAGAAAACCTACGATATACGCATTATATACAAACAATACAATATTACTACTACTTACTTACATACAATACAATTCACCGTAAAAACATCATGCATTTAATACCTAAGAGACAAGATGACAAGAGGGGAGAGTCAAGCCAAGCTACTATTGAAATCTAAATGTTAGCAAGATAAAACGAAAGTATTCGCCATACACACACATACTTAGGTGCTTACTGTCAAATAAAAGTGAATAATAACAATAAGTACGGTTCATTGTTGTCCCTTGTACAGATTGATGATACTACTGACATGGCATGATGAATTTAATGCAGTTAAACACTTGCAATTGCACTTTTACCATTTTCACCACTTGCATGATGTACGTACGTTAAGAGTGTGTTGAAGTGATGCGGAAAACTGTTTTGATAGTGTGCAAACACATGAAAAGAACAGAACCGGTGAACGTTACACCACACAGAGACACCAAAAGCCCAAGTGAAACCCCTGTCTGACGATTGATTTGTCACTTTTGACAATACAGTACCTAGCATTTCTTTATTTGGTCAGATCAGTCATTATAAATAGTAAATATGCATGTGTCTTAACAAATGGACTATTGTGAATATCTTAAATGTTTTCATGGTGCTGTGTAATTTGTTCTAGCAAATTTAAAGATATTGCATTTTGCAAAACTAGTACAGGGACTTACGATATAGTGTTTAGGTACCTACAACCTTAGGTAGTTCTTAATTCGAATGCAGTAGCTAGAAAAGGTTTCAAATGCAGTTGATACGGTCACATGACAGTTATCTTATCGGGAACAGTTGACAAGGAAAGTTCATCAGCTAGTCGACTTTATTGTTCATAATATGTGTGGGTGAGGGAGCGCGAAGAAGCAAAAGTTCATAAGATTTAGAATTGGGTGAAATGTGCAAAGTATGCTAAGCATTAAATATCATGTTCATAAGCCAAGATAATAATATTGCAATAATGTTATCTGGACATTGGAGAAACTTAACGGAAGCCCTTAAGTCTACTGATGTAATACTGTATAGTCCTACATATTTAAGTGACATAATAAGCTATGTACTTGTTGAGATTTCCATTGTAATTTTTCATTGTGACGTGTTGTATGTACGTGAGTATATAGTTAGAGTCTGTATAAGCACAGTCACACACTGGGAGATCTAAAAATAACATCCAACTCGAAACAGAAGGTCTACCAGCAACGATTGTTTTCTTGGTGTATGCAATATTATACGTCGAGATGGTTGTTGCTGCTGTCTCTGCACACTTAAAATGGAGATTGCAACAATGAATGAGGGTGTATGAACTGTACAATAATGCATATAATGAAGAAATTGGAAAAATAATTGGCACACTGGCCGTTATCTTTAAAGAGGAGAAAATTTTGGGTGAGCATAACCGTACACTTGAAAAGTATATATGTAGACGTACGTATTAGTGAAAATGTACTTATATCTGTACTATAGAGATACTCGGCATTCGGCTGCATTAATTAACACAACGGTGCTATCTACTATCGACTAGGGCAATGACATACGTACACAAATGTCATCGTCAACTTAAATAGCAAACAAAGTGAATCGGTGTTATTGTCAAAAGGACGACACGAGAATAGAATTAGCATATTATAAGGTAGTTAATTAGTTATATGCAAAGACGGTAGTGACAGCAAATTGTTTTCAACGAGTTTTCACAGCAGGACTACATTTTGTATGGATTGTTGATACTGATAAATATATATGTTTGATCGTACCTTAAATTTTACCTACCTTGATATTCAATCCAAATTAAATTACCTACCAAGAAACTACCTGCTACCTTTTACCTTCTATCTATATTTAATATTATTGTATGTAGGAGTATTTATAAGTACGTTTGAATTATGGTCTCGTCTATACACTCACACACACACACAAGTATGTATTTGTGCATCATTCAGATCCAGCATCCAGAGTGCTGTATTCATATAACGTGATTTTTTCCTCGCAACGATAATAAATAGCAGTGGCTATTTTGTTTAATTACAGTGGATTTAGATATTAAGTGGTGTTCTATGAGAGAGCTACTACAACGTACTACGAGCTCTCCTCGATTGTATTACCTGTGTATTCATTGCTCTTAAATGTGCATTCAAATTATTTACAAACATCAAAAATCAATCAATCATAACAATCAAAACAATTAAGTTTATGTCAGTCGAGTCAATCAGTGATAAGATGAAATCAATCAAATCTCTTATACGTTACATAAAAGGAGAATGTATTGAAAGCTTGCGTGTATACAAACACTGTAGAATCGGCAAGCTAACAATATAATCTTTAGCTCTTGTTCCAATTTCGACATATCTCTTTCTGACTCTTCTGGTATGGTCTGGCTACACACTTTACGTTTTCGGTCTGGTGACAGTGACGGAAATTACAAATACACTTACTTACAAACCTACCTGCGTATTCATTGTAAATATTGTACCTACCTTCCTAACTCATAGTGAAACTATACCTACATAACTTTTTTTATTCCATGTGTATTTTAATTGGACGAGGAGAAAGCCTAAGTACTTTGACTCTAATCTGTAGTTATGCATTCTCTAATGAATGTGAGTATATGAAAAATGTCCTCTGAGAAATTATTACATTCGTAAATACATAAATACTTGACAACAAGCAGAGTTGAGTAATTATTCTGTGTTAAATTAATTTAAATGAAATTCCATACACGCATTCATAAGTAATACATACAGTAACATGTATTATTATCTGTACGTACAATACAACAAAATAAGTTTATTTGTCTAGAAAAACGGCAGTTGTTATTATACATTATTATAAATAGTCTATCCGTAGAACGTACATTACAACAATAAACAAATAGGGTGGCTGTCTACCACTGCCACCAGTTCACCAAGAAGCCGCTTCCTCAGCTGACGTGCAATGTTGAGGGAATAGAAATTCGAAATGAGTGTGCGATGACACATTGAATTAGATGTCGTTGACTCATGCTGATCGTTCCTTCACATATTATTATGTATATATTCCCACGAACTAATTCTCCAATGAGATCATGCAGTTTTGTCAAAATGTAATGGGACAGGAGTTTGTGGTTTTTAAGGCACCATTGTATTGCTGTGAAAAAGAAAGTCCAAAATTGGACATTTTTTTTTGCGAGTTATTATCAAAGATTAAGGACACAGTCCAAAATTGCAGCAGCCGGAGTGGACAATAACTCATTCAATATGTGAAATCGCATTCTCTTTCGGATGATAATGATCTGAACGCAGTACGACAGTTGGAAGTGACTTGGCCAGCTGGTGACGCTTGTAAATGGTCACCCCATATCTGTACATGGCTAGTCTTATTGTTAGTGTAGTTGTTTTAAGACGTAAATCAATACCGATACTAAAAGGCGAGTACATACTGCGTATGAACTTATTCGAAGAAATGGAGCAGTACTTACTATATACATAATACTAATAATTACGTATAGCACGTTAGTAATTAAGATGATATACTTAGGATATCTGATTAAACTACAATATAGCTAATAATAAGCGATACATAAAGACGAATACCGATTATTCAATGATTAACTATATTGTATTGTAATGTAACATAATTAATTTAAGTGACTATTAATGTTACCGAGTGTTATAAATGACAAAATACGTCTTTAAATATCATACAGAATCGACGAATAAATAAAACGGAGATTTTTATCGTATAAAAAATTCCCCCCGTCTATGACTTTTCTCATTGGATTGGATTCATTATGTTGCCCAGCCCTGCAATTCTTGGGGAAGGAAAAGGTGTCTATTACATTGTAGTGTGCAGCACACATAATGCGTAATGCTTACGGCCTGCACCTAACGATATATTAACGATTTCACCATGTAGAAAATGGAGGCATTTACCTGACATGACATTTCCACGTTCACTTCTCACGATTCGAATGCACATAGGTGTTTCCAACTTAATTGCACGGCGGCATTCACAACTTTGATATCGTAATGCTTGTTAGGTTTGACGTTAGTGGAAACAGCCTTTAAGCACATGACACGTTATAGGATTTCTGTGCAAAAAAGGATTTTTTTGTATTATCTCAAAACGTCAGGAATGACCTACTTGCTTACTGTCGTAGAGATAGATATATAACGTTAGCAGAAAAGGAGGGTTCATCATTGAATGCCATTAAAGTTTCACAGATACGTTCCTCTGTACTCATCCAACACACTACATACTAGGAAATACTTTTTTTCTCATTTTTTTTATTATACTACATAGTATGTAGTAGCAGTGCACACAAGGAGTATTAGGGAATCCATGGACAATTCTGCACTAGCGAACTACCAGTAAGCTCGTAACGATCTGATCAAGCTTTGATACATTTTTTCTCACCACATCAATCTATCGCCGAGTGCCGCAGAGAATGAAATCGCTCTTATATATAGAAAAGCAATAAGACTGTGTGGTACAGGTTGTATCGACGTTATTACATTCGTCGTTAAGTACGTACCAGTCTTTTGCTTTCTGTGCGTTGCTTTTTAGTTGTACTATTATGCTCTTTATATACCCATCGAAGGAAATGCAATATGCTTGCTGCGCTCCTACCACTGTCAGGTCCTCAGCGACAGGAAGCCCGAGTGGAACAGGACAAGGTCTTTTCTTAATCAACAAGAAATAACGCCATTGCGCTTGACACGATGGCGTGTGAAATGCAACTCACCCAGATGATGAAATCAGTTCTTCCTAAATGAAAGTTTTTATTTTGCTCGTGATGCCTGAGGAAAAATCATCAGAACTCATAAATAGGTTACAGCAATATTAAATTAGGGAATTCTGAAACAAAAGTTAATACTAAGTTAGCGTATAGACGGCGTTCTTCCAGGTATCCGATGTCCACTTACTTTCACTGGATCAATTTTCAAAGTTATGTCTCGTGTGTCACAGCACGGAAACCTACAGCCTACAGGTAATAGTATTACATAAAAAAGAACAAAAGAAATGTATCGTCTACTACACATAACCACACAAGGAATGTGTGTCAAGATATCAGATAATCTGTAGGTAGGTACTAACCCTTCCTAATAAAATGTTAAAAAATGCTTCCATTCAAAATTGATTAAATTCCATATTGTGCGTATTTCACAAGACAATTCAATCCGTATCTTCATCACTTTTCTTACAGGTTTTCATCAATTGCACTGAAATCTAACACTCATCTATACTACGTATACAGACCAAATTTATTACATACTTAAGTATAATAAATTAATATATCTGTAACTTTAGTACGGTAAAGTTATTCAGAATTTCAACTAACAACTTTGAGCGGTTTGTAGATTAAATTTTTTCACAGCCTCGTGGTTTTTAATGCAAATAAACGAGATTTCCCCTTTTCAATAGGCTGTTTAATTTCGGAAATCGAATGAAAAATGTCATTAAAATGTGAACAGGGTGAGAATTGGAATTGAGATTAGTTTTCTTCGTTCATTCTGTCTACTGGGTAATGGATTCGATTATTCTTTACATCCATACATAACAAGCAAGGCAAAGCAGTAGATGAATGCCAAACCGTCACCTAGATTCAACTATTCAACATGAAAGCTAATGCGGTATACTATTAAGCACAATCTACTATATATTATGTATGTATACCAGCATCCCATATTGTTCTGTTCATAGTATTCTTTCCGTTGTTGTCGTCTACGCCTTTGACTTTCTTTGATATAAGGCAAAAGCAATTGATGTCCCAAGAGTGGGAGCATAGTATTATGAGTAGAGCGTAGAGACCATGCGTATCTCTTACAAAGATGACTTGTGCTCTCACAGATTATATCAAGCATCGAAAAATGAAAAGGAGACAACAACATCGCACATAATAGAATAGAACTGACGAAAATGGAACGAATGAACTGTTGAGAGACCCGCCGCAAATCACAATGATGAGAAATTGGCATTTTTCTCACGTAAGTTTCCAATGAGATTATATAGGGTCTCGTGCCCGAAAGCACAATGTACCGAAAGTGTACGACGGAAGACATAGCCAAACTTTAACTATAGTACCTCTACATCATACAAAGCCATACTTTGATATATAAAAAGAGGAAAAGCTTAAAGACTGTCTTAAGAGAGTGTTATAAAGACAAGCAGAGAATTTCTTGCTATTGTACCCCAGCAAACACAACATTTTGCCTTTCCTGCACACTTTTAACTGTGGTGCCTTCGTGTTCAGCCAGTCAGCCAGCGACTCCGAATATCTTACATAGTAGAATATCTGTTAAGCACGATTCGCTTGACTTCTGGATATCTCTTTGAGAAAATTTTTTCGTTTCGTTTCATTTTCTCTTTATAGTTGACCGACTCGTCGACTCCGCTCAGTTCTGTTTCACTACGGCCACTAACTTCCTTTGGCACGGCTTGACGGACTGGGACTGACTGACTCACTTGTCTTGTCTTAAGTCTTCGTTCACTTGAAAGGCTTAAAGTTGTCTTGCTCCGCATTTCCTATTGCATTGCATTTCGCCCCTGGCCATTTCTGGACATTCAGTTTACTTCGACTACCAAACACTTGCCTATCCACTTGCTAATAGTAACTAAAGGTTCTTATAGAGGAGGAAAGAATTTTTTCCACTTTTCCCTGTTCGACTACTTTTCGACAAAAAACATCCCTTCTTCGCCTTCGTAGTTTGCTCGAAATGCTCGTCGTGAGTTCAGTTGAGCTGATTCCTTCTCCGCCGTGCAGTTAAGTCGAGCTGCACTGGAGACTTTTTAGTAAGTAAACTAGACTGGATTCGATGGGGTTGTTGTGGTTTCCTACAACTTTTATATTCCTTCTGTCTTTCTCTCTATCTTAACTCTTCCATTCGTATATTAAGTTTTGTTATGTTGAATGTCTTCACTCAACGTGGCTGCATACCTGAGAGCTCTGCGGGCATACCCTCTCTACATTATCAAAAGTATTATATTATGACTGCCTACGTTAGCCCCCTTCGTTTTTCTGTATACACGGGTCCACATCATATGCCTTCTTTTGAGACACATTAAACTTGATTGCTGTGCTAGAGAAACACTCGGAGCTCTCTCTCTCTCTCTCTTTACCTGCGCTCCGACTCGTCTCGTTTGGTCTGGTGAGATTAACTCTATTATTTTGTGGAAAAAATGTACATCTTAACTACAGTATGAGTATAAAAGGTAGGAGGAAGGCCTTCCATCACTTTGAGGTGATATTCCGTACAAAAGGGTGCAAATAACAAGGCGGCTGAAAGAAAGATTCTCTTCTCGCCTTCACTTCACTCAACTCACTTCACTTTCATCAGTCCACCTCATCATCGTTTCATCATCATCACCATCATCCATCCCATTGGACAACTTTGTTCTGTCTAATTCTCTCGCTAGTACACATACTCTGTATTCACCTGAATAACTTTCCATTCTTCGGTGGACTCATCTACTTACTTAAATAAGGGTGGATGTTACGTAGACATTTAGCTTATAATCAAGACATTATTCTTTTCCACACTTCAACATTGACTTTAAGGCAGTACTTATTATTACACAAGGAATATGAGGGAAATTCTGACATTTTCACTTGTAAAATTGTCTGACAACTTCCTACATACTTTATGTAAAAAAGCAGTACCCTTTTGTACATCCTTAAATGTACGGACAGATTTTTAATTTTATTACAGATGCGAGGGTGTCCGCTTGTAAGCTCATTAGAAGAAATAATGTAAAGTGGAAATTAATCTGATTTGTCGATGAGCTATGAAAGCGTAGCAAGTATGCCCTCAATCGAGATTATTGAGTTATCACTTATGTTGTTGCTCGTATTTATAATCCTTGTGTAATGATGATGATTGCGCCTTCTAAAGTACATAATTGGTTTTCCGCTCGCCCTAGTTTGTTTTTATGTGAACCCAGTAGTCATTCAGCCTTAATGGCCCTTTCTAGGAAAATTTGAAGGATTGTATTCTTCTCGTTCTCACTCGCACACCCAAATATTATAGAACAACGAAGTCTGTATGTAGCTCATCAAGAAGGAAGACAGCAATTATTTCGACTCGCACCACCAGCACGTAATCACAATAATTCCGTGTAAACTAAACTACATATTACTCTGTTGTTTTCGTAAGTTTATTTAGTCAGTAAGTTATCACACGTCGAATAATAGCCCTCCGTATATGTAGCACTGAATGGCTACCTTATTAATGCACGCGCAATTACTGAAAGGATGATGGTCATATTTTGATGCTTTTTACTTTCCTAAGCAGATGTGGTGGTTGCTGTGTAGCTACTGAGGGCGTCTCTATTTTTCTTTGGTTCAATTTTAAACTATGACGTGCTGATGGCTTCATTAGCATGTGTCAGAGGAAACATAAACACAAATACTGCAACAGAGAAGCGTATTTATTTAGCTTTCTTAGTCCAACATGTGTGTGTAGTTTTTAGTGTAGACCAAGATTAGAGGATTTGCTGGATAGCATGTACATATACGTACATGCACGTACGTTTTTATAATCTGTGTATTGTGGGCAATTTTTTAATTTTAGCAACCTGCAGTCATTATTGTATATTGTAGGGACGGTGTGTGTTTAGAGGAGGTTCCAGTCGGTTTGAAGAAAATGAATGTAGATCTATAATTCCTTAATTAATGTAACGATAGATTTTATTTTTATGACTAGAGCATCCTGACAGGAAGGAACTAGTTTCGTGTCAGCTGTCTTTTCTTGAATTGGTACTTTGCCGAAGAGAAGTAGACGCTGTGAAGTTATGCGATTTGAAAACTCGTTCTACTTTTCTTTTCCTTTTTACAGTCAATACGTGTAATGGAAACCGATAAACCAAGATTTAAAATGTCACCACAAAACTTTTCTTTTCGGTCTTGTAACAGAATCCTTTTGACCTTCACCTAAGCGGCGCTCAATGGCAACTCAATGAAATGACGAATCGACTTGGACACCGCAAGCAGAGACCAAGTCTTAAACTGAAGACGACGAATTCGGACATCGATTTTCAATTCGGGGAAACTTTACAACCGAAACTTGAATGCGCTTAAGAATCACATAGCGTTAAAACTTGCTCCGCACTCTGCCATGCTACCCACTGTAGTCATTGTTACGATCAATGAAACATGATATAAAGAACGAAAAGTTGTCGAACACACTTTCATAGCCACGGTGACTCAGTTTAACTTTTACCCTTTAACCAACCTACTATTATTATGAATACTGCTTTGCCCATGAAAAGGAGAAATTTATCTTTGGCATAATATAATCTCATTCCTCCAATGCGTAGTAGTAGTAGTTGTAACATCTTTTTCAATAACCAGAAGACATTCCCCATTGATGCGCTAAAACACACAAAGAGATTGGTAAAACAAAAATCCTACATCCATGCACCTAATGTGTATCTTCAGATTTCCAACCGAACCTGACTTTTCACTTTTCCTTCATCCAGAAACAAATTTCCATTAGTCACTAGTTACTACAATGTAAATATTTCCGAAATGAATATTGCACGCTATCTACAATTCCCTGCCTACGGCTCTAACGAGAAAATGGTAATGCACCTTTTTGTGTACTTTAGATTGAAATAGGAAGAATTCCACGAGCACGGCCAACAGATAAGTGAAATTGAGTCATCATTCGTCAAATGATGATCCTTTACCTTGGCCGAGGAAGATTGTGTGAGTTTCCTGCACTCAAAAACAATTTCCTACCGACAGTAGTGCATTGTAGTAAGTCTAACCTTCACTACTGTGCTAACTGATTGAGTGCACGAGCAGTGCTAACAAGAAGTGGAGGAAGCAGTAGTCAACCAGTCGATAGGAAGGTAAGTAGGTAGGTAGGTGGTAGTTACACGGGCAGCGCATTTGGGAAGACAAAGTGACGTGCAGTATCCTATCAATTTGGTACAGAGTGGACTTGACTGTGACTCCGGCTGGACTTGGACACAATCAGCTCGACACGTAACATCTCCATTCCATCACATCTGTAGACTAGCCCAAGACGTGGAATGGAATTGCATTTTAAGGATGATTGGTGATGGCTATTCACTTTTCTGACTTTCCCATTTTTCTCTCGATTGCTTACAAATCAAGCTCATTTACACGTCCGACCGCTTTTTATCTTATTTGAATTCTTCAGAGAGTGTCAGTCACTACACCATCGACAGAGCACACACCTTCTCCTCTTACTTAACTAGTACACAGACAATACTATCATTTCAATATTTAGTTAGATTGCATACGCGTTGCTTTGCTGTATTATGTATGTACACGATACAGTACATATTACTGATGGAGCGGAGTGAATGCATTCTATGTACTAGAGAGCAAGCTGACATTAAATTTCTCTCTCCATTTCGTAGTGAGCTTGGCTGTCTTTTACACATAAATAAATATCTGCACTTGGTTGAGTGGTGGTTGTCTACGTCTTGTCTGTCTTGCCTTGTCTATCTTTCATTCTCCTCTAATAGTTGAATTTGTAAAGTCTGTTTTGTACTTTTGGTTGTTACTGTCATTCTGTCTGTCTGTCAGCCACAATAGCACACACAACAATACTTGCTTTTGTCCACGTCATGTTACCTTGACTTGAACAAAACTGTCGTTTACATTTCATTAATTCAATAGGCCAGGCCAGCGTCCTCAGCCCTCCAACAATACTTGGCCATTTTATTTACAAAGTCTCGATTGCACTTTAAACGCACTTGTTGTAGTATTTATAGATTGAGCTATTGAGTGTAGTGCTGTTTACGAACTCATCGAGAGAGTTGTCAACGGCATTAAAAAATTATTTACTACACGCCAAGCACAGCGGGTCCATTATTAAATTAGCCGCGCGGAGTCTCTTTGACCCTTTCTGTTGTGTCGGTCTCCGCAGCTCTCTCTCTCTCTCTGCTTATAAAATAGTTTGTAATGTAAGTATGCCATCTTGGTAATTAAATCTTAGCCTTTCCACATCAGAATGTAGCAACAACTGGAGAATGAAGAGAAAACATGCTCGACTCGATTTGGGAAGCCCATTCATTTCTCAAGTGAGTAATAAACTAAGCGAGCGCAAAGGAATAACACCGACTGGTGACTGGAAACAGTTGAAAACTCCAGAGAAGAATGTAAGTAGGTACAGCATGGTGCATTAGCAATGAGATGAAATCTGTGTGCACAAAGACTACTCCAGACTCTCAAGTGAAACATGGATATATATTTATATAGAGGGATAGTACGGTGGTGGAAGGCCTTACTGCGGATACTGCGGAACACTTGACTTTGAATGGTGTACAAATCGTAAGTTGTTGACTTGCCTATGAGAAATAAATGAATTGTAAAATAAAATGAGCCGAGAGGTGACTCTTTATCATGGCCGTAATAATACGAGATATAAAACATAAAATAAAATTCAGTAACATAATACAGCAACAATATATTGTGTCTTGGGATAAAATATATGAAGCACACAGAGATTTGTTCTTACAAGCTGAACGAACTTGATTCGAGTCAAACCCAGTCATTGTGCTAAGCATGCGATAACTAATGTGGAATAAATGTACAGAACAGGAGATACACTTGTATAGTAATAAGTACTATGTAAGTAGTATAGTGCTATATAGTTCGTAATCACACTCGACATGCTTTTTCATACTGTCCTAAAGCAAATTACTAATAATATTGTATGGTATTGGTTATAATGGTAGTTCGTCTCGGTACTTATACTCAAAGTCTGCACACTCACCTTCTTCTCGGCACAGAGTCACAGAGTGCAAGGAACACTAATATGTATAGAGTAACAACTCTCAGTACGATTGTGTGTACACAGTGCCTCTTACTACTAAATACATATTAACAGAAAGTGAACTTATTACATGTAACTTCATAAATCGCTATGCATGTTCATATTAGTTGTACTCGACTACAGAATACGTACTACTGGTACAGATAGGGCAATGCGTCTTCCGAAGGAAATTACTAAATTACAAAAGCCACGCTGAAGTTGAAGTCATCTAGTGCCCAGCATGGGGCTACTCTATTCTACTTCTCCCTCTTTTTCTTTCTCTCTCCATCTCTCTCTCTCTCTCCACGAGAAAATTGTACTCACTCACTCAGCTCGATTCGTCGACTACACGGCCAACAGAGAATGCACAGCACTTAAAGCTCTGCACCGGTTGCTGCTTGCATATCTCATCTGAACTTGCTTTGTACAATTCTATTGACTTCCCTCAAAACAACACAACTCAAGTCACTTCATCTGTCTGACTGACAATGAGTGGGTAAGTTAGTCAAGTCAGGTTGTCGAGGAGCAGGACAACTCAATTGACTCAACTTGCACAGCCTATAGGGACCACTCTCCACTCAAACTTGAATTCCCTCGCTGAAATATGAATAGCGTAGAAATATGGACTTTTGTGAGTGAGTGAGTGTGCAGAGAGAAAACCGCTTAGTACATCTCCTACCTACAAGAAATGTTGCATAAGTATACCTTGTAGTCTACCATATAAAGTTATAACATTGTGTTATATTTAATATAATGTTTCACATTCTTTATAATCGTACACGTTCTTCAGCACATCAGCCATGTGAGGAAGACAACAGCTTTAGACACTGGAAGCTAGCACTCGTATTAATAAAGTTTGTCTATTGTCAAGGTATTACACGTATTTCTACTTGTTAGTAAGGTAGTACATGTTTTGCTTACCAGGTTCAGCGTTGTTATACTCCATGGTTAATATATGTATGTAATACATAAAGCGAAGGATGGAAATGAAAAGAATACAAACGAAAACTGTTAAAATGAAGTCTCTCGTTTATTTCATTGCGCTCATAAGTTCTCTGGCTGAAAGAAAGGGAAAGATTAGTGACGGGCTCTGAAAAGAAGAAAACAAGAAGCAAAGAGAATCCGGCTGTCGGACCTTTTCAATTTTTATTTCCTTCGATTCATTTCCTCTTGGTGAGTTAATGCACAGAGTCGTCGTGGCTCAAGATTGAGTTTGATTGTATCTCATGCAGTATTTTACGTTCTTCACGTACATAAAATTGTTAAAAATTTTATGGTTCCTTATTTATTAATAATAGTCGATGTAGCCTTCTCAAAGTTAATCACCTTAGTGGTGTTCCGTGTTCACTCGTCGTAACTCTGCTCAGTGTAAAAGTTGGTGTGTATACAGTCTCACATGTTGGATTGCAGGCCATTTCCACTGCATCGCATAAAATATGTACAGATACATGGGTAGGGTTAACTGGAAGCTTCCTCGGTGCTTCAGCAGTAAGAAGAAGGGTCCTGAAACCAGCTTTTAATAAGTTGATTGCTTGCACGCTTGAAAATGTCTACTGATTATAAAATGTTATATTAGAAACAGCCTCTTTGCTTTATGCTGCTGAGATTAGCCTGTAGCTACGGGAATATCACAAGAGTATTTATTGATGCCTAATTAAGACACGAACGGTGCCGGTCATGTCAGCTTCTGAATTTTTCAGCTTCAATTTAATCATGATGTGGAAAGCTATGATGTAGGAAGACCTTTTCGTAAATAGTTTAATTAAGCCTCACTTCAGATATTACTACGTTACGTTACATTGTACACTGTGTGGGCATATAAAATTTATTTTCATTGTACTGGTCTACAAAGCACAATGAGTATTTTCTGCTGAAGAGATGCTGAAGCCAATGAAGTTCAACCCACTCCAGACTAATGTATATCTGTATTCAGTTTCGGAATTGAATTGGGTTTTGAAGTGGACGAGTGCAATTCTCTCTGGTACTTTTGGTGAATATGCATGCTGTAATCCCTGAAGAATGCTTACTGTATATTATGTACTAGCTAAGCTCATTTCTCTAATGATACTGTAGTAGGTATATATAAAATTTAAATAAGGATGTTCCGTTCAAACACTAATGCCAAAGCTGTTCCTAGTAATTTCACTACCTACCACGAGCAGATTCTCTGCTTTGAACTAAATAACTCGCCGACAATGGCATTCAATCATAGTAAATATCTTCGTATTAACTAAAAGAAGTTTTTTAAAAACTACCTCATGCATAAATAGCAACTATCAAGGAATAAGACAAATGCATGCATGCTTCACATCAAAAGTACGTAGAATACTTTTAGCTTAAATCTACATCCAAATGCATTTTCCGTATAAAATGCATATCTATTATGAACTAAATACAGCATAAGTTTGTTTTCTTTGTGTGCACTAGCAGAAAAGTACAAGTAAGCGATTAGGAATGCAACAGCTTGGCTCAAATGATTGAGTGAACGAAAGATACCCTGGAAGAAAATAAACTTTGAGTTAACAAAGTTTAGATTTTTATAGTTGTTGCATCTTCTACAGAGCATGCATGGAGAAGTTCTACGATGTAGTTCTGCAGCACCGGAGAAATATAGAGATAGAAAAACTTTTCCTAATAACTTTACGTTGTTTGTACGGGAGACAATATAAACTTCGATGAGCTTTGGTGGAATCGGCATCGTGTTCCAAAAGTACAATAATATACAGACTGCTTACGTAGCCAATGCTGCCACACTCAAGGAAGCCTTATACCGTATTAAACTAACAAGGCCACTAAACGTGAACCGAACCTACTTTTCTTCCCATGAGTAATATGCGTAATGTCAAAGTGCAACTAAGGGGAATGGTATTATGGGAAATAAAAATGTTTAGGGTGCTACTATCTTCTATCTACCATTTTATTACTTTATTACTATCTTCAAAATTACACACATAAGCAACTCACACAGGTAATACTTACAATGTATGTAGTAAATAATAAGTTTTGTGTGAGCTTCAAAGTAAGAACATGTTGTGTTCATGTTTTAGACACCTTTTTTGACAGCTATCATCTCTTGACGTTAAAGAGTGTGTAAAAATGTTAACAACACTCCGGTTCACCAGCACCGAACTAAAAAAATTATCAAAAGGGTGTAACCATCTTACGTCTCCTCTCGACAAAATGAAGAACGAGTGGAAATAAAACGAAAATTGGCTCTAAAATGGAGTTAACTGTAGCAACCCTGGTGCACCAGGCACCAGCCATGGCTGGTCAGGTTACTCGTCACACTGGTCCAGTTTTCCAGCGGGATTTAACAACTTCTTTCCTAATGCCCTGTCTTATATGTATCTATCATTACATGTACATATAATACGTACGTGTATTGCTCAATTCATTTTATATTACTTTCCCACCACATTCCATTTTATGAAACGAATTGGCACTTTTGTCTATTACTTGCGAACATTGCATATGGAACTGAAGTGAAATGTAGATTTCATGGCTACCATTCACCCGATGACTGAAACAAGACTAGGTACTTGGAAACTCGTTAGTGGAAAAATAACGATTATGGTTATTGTTCTGCACATGTTTAAGGATCTGAAGGGTGTCAAGTCAACTTCATATAAGTAGTCAATCCTATCGACCGAGTCTGTACAACTTTTGATTAAGCAAGTGGTGAAATGGTATAAAAATGAAATCAAAGGAGTCCATGTGAAGGAAAATTACATCTCCACAAAAGGTGATTGGCTACTCGCTTGTAGAGAGTGAGTGGTTCCTTGCAAATACCTACATAAGGCAAAGTATTCGCTAGTTGCCTCTCGGTAAGTAAGTAATAAGATTTGTGCGCAGTTTTTGTCTTCTGGCAAAGGATAGGTAGTAGAAGTAGCAGTAGGTTAGTGTCAGTGTTAGTTTCATGCACCACTCACAATCAGCATGTAAAATAACACGTAACTTGTAACTAGCAACAATAAATGACTCAATTCTGCCGATTAAACCAGACCACATACATGATAATGGTCGTTAGGGTGAGTTCTGTGCACAAACCGTACGCAGTTACATAGTTAGACCTCTTCGTACTTCCACAGCCACCATTATTTTCTAAAGTGTCTACACAACAGATACTTTGGGATTTATACACAACCACCTGAATCATTATTATTGGCTGGAAAACGTGATCAATAATGTAGGTTTTTCGGGAAAATGCTTGACGAGGTGTAATAACTATAATTTGAAAACATGTTCAGTCTAATTTTTTAAGGCTGTAATGGCTCTCAAGCTCACAAGCGCAACAATAACTTTGCACCTTGGACTGTGAACTGGGGTATTTGGCAAAAATTTATGTATACACATTTAAATCCTGTAGGTAATCGTCTCTTGGGTAAGTGCCCAATTTATAGTGTGAAAAAACGTACATACATTTTTCTATTCTAGAAATAAGTTAGTATTTTATCCTCTGTTTCTGTTCGTAGGAATGTAAGAACACTTATGTATGTGGAATCCCTAATTGAGTCCTGCAGACATAAAAGCACCGAGTACTCAATGCTACAACGACTACTACAACGGAACACATTGTATATCATCGGCCAAACACAAGTAAATCTCATGTTAGCGCATCATGTCTCTTATGCGCTCGGTTATGATGAGTAAGCAAATTGTAAGTGAGACATTCATACACTTTCTTTCTTCAGTGAAAAATCACTTGCACACTACGTATAGCATTCAGAGAGGATAGCGTCTGATGAACTGAGCGCGTCCTCGTCATAAAACAAGTACAATAAAAATGTAAGAACATCTAATTCTTGTAATACTCCATGTAATAATCTCACTTTTGTTAGTACTTACTCGAGTGTGAGTGTATTTCACGTGCAGAAAGTCCTTCGGGTCGGTTAAACAACCAGATAATGGCTCTCTCTCTATGCTCTGCAGGTTGATATAGCGTATCCGTATACTACATATTATGTGTTTATGTTAAAGCAATAATAGTGTGGTACAGAGTCGTGGATGCGCTTAGAAATGTACTCCGTGCGTTATAATAATCGTTTCTGTGAGGTTTTACTATCGCCTCTAAGGAGGAATTGAGAGATCAAGATAGAGATGTTAAGCAGCCGATCAAATTGTGTCGGTCTCTCATGTCGGCAGTTGGTGGCTTTTCCATACTGTGTTCCATACTATGTGCACCACCACAAGAAAACAGCCTTTGCAATCAGTCATATGATGTACAACAACTACAAGAAGGAAGAACACACGGCGGCGTACTAGCAGATAGACTGCCGCATGCTGCCACAATATAATAAAGATACTGTCTACAGGGCAATAGAAAGCTCCGCGGTTTTTATCCTACTATACAATGTACTACAAATTGGACTGAGCTGCTTGATTTATAGCTCCTGAAGTTTTACTCCCAGCCATCCCCTATGCCTATACTATATGTGTACCGATATATGTACAAGACATGAGATGTGACCGCGTTGTAGGGCCGCAGAAGAAATCGAGCGCACTATGTGTATCAAAAGGACAAACAATTACTTATTGTTTCTGAATACATAAAGATAAACCAAGTGCACAGCCCTAACGTTATTCCATACTACTAGTTTGTAATGATGCAGAGACCAGTTTAGTGTGATGTGATTGAGGGCATTTTATATGCACTAATATTGTTACATTGACTTGTATCAAAGGCATTGATAATATAAAACTGCGATAACATAACTTGCAAGTAATATTGTGCTTGGAGCTGTTCATCTGATACTTTATCGCATGTTTTCTGTTATGTAATGTTCTCAAGTTACATTACGTTGTTATGATATTAGGACTTGACTGTACATGATCCAATACTGATTTGAAATATCTTCATCGGCGGCACCAATAACGTGAACAATGCACTAAATGACTTATGGGCAGCGAGCTTAATAGAGCGATGAAGCTGAACCGGAATCAAGTTAAAGTCAAAACAAGTCAATTGGTAGAAACTAAAAGGCTTACAAGCAGTTTTTCACACTGTTAGTTTATATAGAAATAGGTAAACGTGTAGAGGGCAGAGGGAAACTGTACGAGAGTGCTCGTAGAATGCGGGAAGGCTGGCCAACAATGAGCTAGTCAACAGTCAAAGTTACGACGTGTTATATATGCAATCGGCAAGACGGCTGGCTGGGCTTGCCAAAGCTATAATCTAGTGGAGTTAGACAGATGCCACGCCAAATAATTGACCTTTCTCCGCTTTTTATTGTCTCCTCTTTTTATTATCACTAGAAGGCACAATTTCCAAAAGGTGCCCTTAATGTTACTTGCACTCGTTTCCCGCATATCATAACGAGCCAAGAAATCTGCGGATCTGATTTATGGCTCAATCATGGCTTACTTAGTTTCATAGCAAGATTTAATCACTAATCTACAAGCCTTTGGAATGCACGTTTCTGTATAAGTACTTTTTGACGGGGATTCCCATTATTTTCCGCTAAATGTGCAATGTATTAACCATGTATTTTTAAAATGCAATGCATATTTGGTATTAATTCCCAGATGGAGGGAAGGCTGGAACAAAATTGCATGCAATTCTTCGTGTGAGAATGGAGAATCGGTTTGGAAAATGTAAATAGGGTATATATGTAGTTAGTTGGCAGTTAGCTAGCTATAATATAAACCGTGGAATAAGGTACAGTAGATATGCTTTGCACATTTCCCCGTGGCCTTAATTTTCTTCATCATTCAATTCACAACAATACATGTTACTACATGGAAGTAGGCGAGGAATGGAAACTTTGAGTTAAGAGTTGTAGGTACAAAATGAAAATTGGCTAGACGGCAACAGACGAGACTTTAACAAGATTTTATTACAGGAAATAAATTCTTTAAGAAGACAATGTTTTCGACCATAAATTTATACGAGGGAAATAAAATAAATATGTCTGCTTATACAGAAATTCAGTAACGCCTCCAGACAAACCTCTTCATTTTCTTCAACACTCCCGTTGCTCATACTTGGTAATGACATATGGAAATTAGAATCGCTTATTTGCACTAAAAAAGCAAACCAGTAGGCACTGGGTAAGTAGAAAACAGACTTTCAGGTTCTAATTAGTAATAAATACTATCTATACTACTTTAGGAACACTTTGCGAATACATGTTTAAGGTGCGTCGCGTGTAATATAAAATTTAATTAAATGCTTTTTCCTATTGGTGAATAAAGTGAAATTATTTCACCAGCAAAATGACGCCATGTGAGGATGAAAATTTTATTTTTAATTAAAGTGCTCGTGGTATAGCGAATGGAGCGTATTGTAGTTTGTATAATTCTTCATATTTCAATAGTAGCACAAATGTACAGATAAACCATCTCAGATCGTCAGATCACATCCACATTTAACAGCCACTGTCGCCTTAAGATGGCGTCTTCACCAGCCGTTGTTTACATCAAAGTCTTCTTCCACCAACGGTTAACAAGGATTCTAGTTCAGCCTGAACACAACAATAAAATTAAAAATTATCCATAATACGGGATTATAATAATATTAGCCTACTAATTGTAACAATAATAATTGTAAATATGCAACAATAATTACCAAGAGTTGCAGTTTACGAGCACGAAGAGCCTCTATCTCATCGCTGCGTTGCTTATCCTCAGTTCTCCTCTGTTCTAAATATCTAATTTTTTCGTGGGTGATGCGGTCCTCCATCTCTTTTATATCTTGTTTCAAATTTTCGTTTCTTGCCAAGATTGAATCATAAGTAACATCTTTATTTTCAGTAGCTGCAACACATAGCAGTGTCTTTCGAAGAGCGTATGCCCCACTGCTGATATATAATTTCTTGTAAGCGCACAAACTGAATTCAAATTCTTGTCTACAGAGAAAAAGCATCAAGCCTCGTTCAGCACAACGAACAGTCGTTTGTCGTATCAATTCATCTACAAAACAAGTGGCCACACTTTAACAAACCTAGATTCAATCTGTACACTTGAATAAATAAATATTCTACAATTATACTAACCAAGACACTGGGCATATAAATTTCTCCGACTTTCACAAATTCCAATATTAGTTGCATTTCCAGAATCCAATCGATAATTCAATTCATCCGTAAATTCAATAACATCACGACGAGTACTAGGATCACTTGAAACCTTAATAAATACATGCAAAGATTTATATCAATATATTTATATAAAGTCGTATTGCGACTTATTATTAGCAGTGTAGTGAGATTGAAAAAGTGAAAGAATGAATATTTTGCAATAAAATATTAAATAAAATACCGTTTGTCTCCAGTGTTTCCTATTGTCTCCCCATTCGTTAGGAGGTAAAATGTAATTTAGAATTTCTTCCAACTCTTTTTTTGACATGCCCGTTTCTGTGCAGAAAGATGGTTTCTCTGGTGGTCGACATCCATCCTCCGTAGAGCCGGACTTGTCAATCAAAACCTAAAGAAAATACAATGTACAAAAGTGGGCATGTTTTCAAGATGTGAAATTTTTTGAATTATTATCTTATTGAATTTTCTCAATACGTAGAAAATGCAAGCAAAATTATACGTAATTCATACATTTGTTTTAAAAGAGACTGCACCTGTAATTGGTCAAATTGAGAGACATTGATTTGATGACAGGCTATAAGCTTAGGTGTTCCATATTTCACAAGAGTGTCGTCAGATGTAATTCGGCGGCCTAAAGGCGGCTTTGGCTCTGTGTTTTCCATTATGAATATTGATTTCGGCATTTTGCTTTGTTTATTAGACTCTGAAGTAATCTGCTAAAAATTGTACCAACGTAAGCTTTTCCTTTTCCTATAGAAAGCAATAGTTAATAATCTTATTTTTATTGTACATTTTTTTGATAAAGGATTCATTATTTGTAATAAACATATTCACTGGTTTCCGTAGTTTCAATACTTTTTCTTCCTTTTGGCATTTTATTCATGTCAATATACGCAATTGTATGAACCCATACATATATGTATTTAGATATAGGTACATGCTTACTTTACGTACGTATAATTATCTGCTGTAAAAATCATGTTGACACGATAATGCATTCAAATCTAGACACAATTGGAGAATCATTAAGAGAAACATTTCATATTATCTCCAGTGATGAGAAAGGAATGTCCCAATTCAGGCGATTCCAGATATACAGTATACTCAGTACATTCCCACTTAAAAATAAATACTCAAAGTTCAAGGTACAACTTTTATCTTATGTGCAATGCTATTACTGTGTATCTTAAATATATGTATAAAACATAGTACATAAATATTTAGATGTTGATATAGTGAATAAGTATGCACTGATATTAGGTAAGTCTGAATAGTGGTTGTCTATACCATGAGAACATAATAATATATACATAAGTGAGTGTGCAAACTCTTATCCTGGACAAAACCTGTTTTGAATGCTCTTTCCACTTTTTTAATGATGCTTTAATTGAGTTGACTTCAATAGAGTTGCTCTACCTTGCTCTTAACTTAGCCTCCTCCTAAGTGAAGAGTGAACACACTGATCACACTACAGTACAAGCATACAAATACATGTACATACCCACAATGCTTGCGAACAGCATGACCCTATGCATATATTCTTTCTATATCTATCTGTCATGGTTAAGGTATGTTTTAGATTTACTTTTGAGAAGACCTCTCAGAAATAAATGGACTACCTCTACTACTTATAAATGTACACCGCAGATCGCGGCGAATGGATGTAATCGTCCCTTATGATAGGTTTCCCTTTTAGAAGTAAAGTAGGTACATTTGCATTTTATTATAAACATTAAAAAAATAAAAACCAATGCCCTTTCGTGATATAATTCCAATATACAGATAAATCTGTAAATATCTAAAGCACAAAGTGTCAGTCAGTGTGTAATTTGCTTTCACGACGGCATGGGGTTCCCTTAAAAAAGGTGTTTATGTAAGAAAATGGAGACTTTTGCGTTATCATTGTGACTACTTTAATTCCGAAACATTAGATAGCTTTTGTCAGATAGCTCTACATATAAGACACAAAGTATTCCGGATATTCACTACTAAACTTTTATATAGCTCTGTTTGGCAGATCCGACAAGAATTAGAGTGCACAGCAAGTGCAACACTAAAATATAAAAATCATAATATGCTGAACAACTGATTACAACATGGAAAGCTTAAAAATAAATAAATAAAAGTGGCTGAACCTCCCCTCTTTTTCAGCACGGCATTGTTGGTCACGACAAACTCCTTGAGCTTTCGTTAAAAGAAATGGAAATGAAATGATCCGATGTGATATGCATATTATCTGACATTCATCATGTGAGTGAGCAATTTAGAATTATGCAGTAACCGTGACCGTTGCAATTTTTATACGCTCCTCTCGTGTACTAACACTAACAACAACCAATGACTATATGCATTGTGCTACAGACAATCGTGGATTCATACATGGGAGGACGGACTGTGTCGAATCAATAGACTGCTTCTTTATTCCTTACTAATATATAAACACTCATGACTCCACATACAAATGGTGGAAGTAACGAAATGCTGCTTTTAGCATGTGCAATAATGATAGCAATTCGTACTGAAGGTTATGCATTGAGAAAAAGAAGTGAGTGAGTTCTCCAGTTTTCATTTCTATTCATTTAATGCAAATGTGTTTCGTGCATTTTGCATACCTAGTAAGAGTTCACAGAAGGAAAACGTAATGATAAAACATACAAAGCGTTCACCAGTGCTTATATTGAAGAGATAGTAGCTATCAGACGAGAAGATAAAGGCTGGTGGAGTAACATCCTTATGTATTGTGTATAAGTGTACTTATGTATAATAAATACGTACATATTTGTGTAAGTACATAGTATAGGGAAAGATTAGGTATGTGCAGCAATTGGGAGAAGGCTAACCGTTCCATGATATACAATTCTAGAGCGAGGAATTGTTGGGGAGAAGGCAACAGTAGACAAGACAGCCAGTCCAAGGTACACAAAGGGAAGAACACTGGTGCTTATATTATGCATTACACACATAACACAATGGGGATAGTAGAGGAGAGTATTTTGACGAGTTAATTTACTTTTGACGTCAATATCGCTCCCAGGCAAGGATTTCAAAAAAGGCAAGGGAAAAAACTACAGCTCCAGCTGAGGTAAAGTAAAGGTGTAGTGCAATTCAATGGCGGAGCACTACCTCTACACTGAACCCCATGTACGTAATGCAATTCAATTCAATGACTTAAGAATCTCGGGGCAAACTATAACTATGACTTACATGTAAACATTCTCAACAGCACTGACAAAGTACGACCGAGCTAAATAAGTGAGCAAGGAAATGAAATGGGATAACAATATCTCATCTTCCACCATCACATTATCAGCTAACTTTTTTGTGCGGCTCGCACCTTCCCTACACCAAGCAATTTGAGACGCAATGAGACATAGGGTTACTGTAAGACCGAAAATAAAAAATAGTTTTGGGTTTTTACCCTTATTTGTGTTTTCTCGAGAAACAAGAATATCCAAGGAGAAATTTCGTTTACAATTCATGCTACGCCGAGAGAGAGAGAGAGAATGATAAGAGAGTGGAAATAGTAGCAGAGGGAGAGTGGCAATGTAAAAGATGATTCTAAGTCCCTATTTTCTTCCCCAAACGAGAAAGTAGAACCGCATAATGTACATAGAGGATATTCTTATGGGTAATTTGAAAGTACATAACATTCTACTGGAACTACTAGAGCTGCAAACGACGCGATTTGGACACACGCTTTCAGAACCGGTGGCCTTACAAAATCCCATATGTATACTGTTTTTGAGAATTTTAAATTTAATTTTTTTCTAAAAATTGAAAAAAGCACAAAGAATTTAAATTGACAAATCTAATTGGGTCTGAAGTATTGAATAATGGCATGCGGAGTGCAAACAAACTTTTATCTGCATTTTAATAATAAAATTGGGAAGTACGAATCTTGAAAGAAATAAAGTTGTGCGCATCACATTGAAAAGCGACAGGAAGTCTGGATTCATTGATGATTCGGATCGTTCAGAGCTTTGCGCACCGAATGTAATGCATGGCACTTCAGTTTACACGAGAGGAAAATGCGAAGAAAAGTTCCTCCAGACAGAATTGACTTGAGAAGGGAAAGTAATGGAATTGAGTCACACTGTTCTTTGTAAAAAAAAGGTGCACTCCTTGCTTGATATGAGTCGAAGCTACTGCTTTTGCTTCACTATACCCTATACAATGTATAACTGTGTACTTATTTTACTTTTCAAGTGTATTTTCTACCCCAAAAAAATCGTATACGTATCTACACGTATTAGAATACAATATAAAGATAGTAAAATGCTGAATGTATGATGAGAGTGAGCTGAATTCAGGGTATTTCTTATGAATTCTTTAACAGAGGAGAGGATGGAAGACAAGATGCTAAATGCCAAGGGTTTGTTAAATTTTCATCGTTGACTCGAAACACATTGAAAAACATCAAACAGTGGGGAAATATGAAGGGGAGCATACGTAAATCTACACAAATACAACAGTATATAACGTACCGGCAAATTTTCTTGCACTTATCGGCATTTGCAAGGCAATAGGTTCATTTCTACGAAAATGTAGTGATGTTGGAGACGAGGCGAAGGGGAGATTCCACGAAATAGGAAGGAAGTGGTGGTCGCTAAGGCGCTACAAATAGTTAGATTCCATGTAAAGAAGTTTTGGCAGGGTTTCGCTAAGCTAAAAGGCATTTCCGATTTCCGTCCCTATCTCCATAGATATTTTTATGTATGTATGGCCACATAAAACTATAAAACTCTCTCTAAATGCCAATATTCCATTCTCCCCTTGCCAATGCAAACCAATGGAAGCAATGGGAGCAATGAAATAAAATAATGTAATATATTCTTCGGTACTTTTAGTATGCTGCTCCTTTTTACTCAATAGTTTTATGTTTGGCCCCAGCATTTTCCACTCTTCTTTCACATGCATCAATACACATAAATATGTATAAGTAGAGCAAAAATAAATGTCTGTATCTCCAACCCTGTATATATAAGTAGGTATGTATATATATTCGAATGTGACTTCTAGAATAAAATCACAAATTCGTGCTGTCTGCACTTCCAGGCCAATTTGCCCAAATAAGGAAAGAAGCCAGTCGGTTACAGTGTCCGTCTTCCCGGTTCATTCAGTAGGTAGGCAATAAGACTAGAGTGGTTGTGACTAAAATATGTGCAGAAATCTGTCTATTCCGCGTACATACAATGGAGAGAGTGGTGGCACAATAAACCACCTCTCTCTCTCTCTCTCTCTCTCTCGCATTCAGCACTGCCAAAACGTAGCAGTCGACTCGAGTCAAGTCAAGAAGAAAGCTAAACGTATAGAGTCAATCTGACAGATGCTGATGAAAATTCTTATCGTGCTCCAAACCGAAAAAGCTTAGTTCAGTTTAGTCACCCTGTTTTCCTCTGCCGTGACTTGTCTTGGTGGCTCCGCGCTAACGATAAGTCAAGGGAAGAAAAGAAAAAGAGAACTGGATGGAGCCCTAATACACATTTGCAACTATGTACCTTCGCACGACGTACATACAAGTCGTGGCATAGAATTTTAGCTACCATACAGAAAAGTAGACGCGAAACCCGGAAATACAAGAAAAAGTCTTGAATACTGAATGCATGTGGTAAGTAAGCTGCCTTGTGTAGTTGGAGGAATTTGTTCGAAAGTTTGCTTTGGATTTTCGGCTTAAGGTTATGGTAGATGTTACGAGTCGACTGCTCTTTGAACTCGGGCCAATTGAAACTATTGGAGATCAATTGAATTTACATGAGAAAGATTGCTACAAGAATCTTGCTAGAGGAAAGACTGTGAATCTTTGGAGTCCGAAGGTCTTAAAACATCCATTGGACTGCTTAGACTGTATCACTTTCCCAAGGAGACAGCGTCATAGAATGTCATCACATCATTTGATAAGCTTTAGAAGTTAAGTATAGCCAATGATAGTATTTGCTTTGAGAATGTACGGGGTCTAGCAAAATTTAGGAAGGATCCGATGGAGTTTGCACAAAAACTTCCAGTTTTCCAGTGTTGTCCCAGTCGGAACTGCGTCAAAATTTTAAGATTGCTGAAAACCACATTAGTACAAATAGGTTCATTGGAAAATTCGCCTTAAGGTGAATCGAGTTACATATGTAAAAAGAATTGTCTCCTTGTAGTGGTGTTTACTACTTGATAGATGGATAATATCTTAATTTTCACAATTAGACTTATGAAGTGTACTACTTCGCTAAGGCAACTTTTGTGCAACTATAATTATTGACAACAATTATTCACTAATTAAATTCATTGAAATAGAGTATTAATGCGCAGTGTGAATAGCTTCATACAATTGCCCGAAATATTATATTATTACATTATCATAAAATTCAAAACAGTTCTACTTTTGCGAGTGCCGAAACTGATTTGCAAAATAAAACCAATATTGGAATCAGTGCAGTCTGTGCAAGAAGTAATGCTAAAGGCGAACTGTATAAGTACATTTTTTTGTACATTGTCTTAGACACGATGTCATAACTATAACTGCACATTTCCGAGACATAACATAACGCTTAGGTTCAGATCTCAAGGGATTCTGTGAACTGGCTTTTGTGGATTTATATCATTTTATTTTATGGTTTAGAGTAAAGTAAAAGTAAAATAAAGGGTCAGCTTGGCTTCCGATGGTAATAGTTCTTGTATGATTGTCTCGCAGTATATTGATGGGTAAGAACGCTGTATGGCACTTATATGCCCGGTGGTTCATTGGCTAAAAGTAGGCAGTTCACAGAGAATTCATAGGCCCGCCATGCTCAGCACACAGTGAGGACAGTGCACACAGACCTAGGCCAAAAAACTGGAAAGAATGGAGAGAAATAGAATGGAAAAGCTTTTGCCTTATTCGTCTTCTTCATATTTCTTTGGAGAAGGAGAGAGCACTGACTACGTACTCGTACGTATAAAATATACAGATGATGATATATGTTCAATGGTTAACTGCATACGGAGAGAAGGAGAAGACAAGAGCAAGTGGAGTGTAGTCATAGTAGAGACGAACCGAAAGCATTGGATAGCACGCCACGGGTCGTCATAATATTTGCGTGGATTTTTTTATCATGTGTAGAGAGAGTCATAAAATAAAATAAAACGGCAAGTGAAGCCTCAGCCCAATTCATGTATGGACATATGGGGAACATGTATGATGCACCCCAGGAGACGTATTCTACTCGGAGCCAGAACAGCCAAATGAGAACATTGGCAATACACTTTGCATAACATAGAGCCAAGCAAACCAAAAAGAATGCTTGGGGTTTCGTTTTCCTTCGACGAGAACTAACTCAAGAATTGACTCAAGTCTTTTTACTCTCCAATTTCTTCTTCCTCTCTCTCTCCATGTCTGTCTCTTCACTATCTTCAGTAAGTTGTATGAGACGAAGTTAAGAGATCTAAAAATTTGAATGCAATATACCTTGTGTAATAAGCAGAAGGAAACTTGACTAAAAATTACAAATATTCTTACAACTAACAATAAAACGTAAATTGAATTGGAGCACTTCTCTGCTTGCGTACATAGGATGCAGAGTGTGCACGCTTGTTTCTCTACAGGCGTGCTCACAGAAATTCCCGAGAAATAGTTTTGCAGGATGAATGAATGAATTTATTTATGGATGTTGTCTGCGAGTCATTGGTCCATTCTACTAGAACCAGTCGTATAATATAGTTACAACATTTGTTAAATGCGCATCGCAAAAGTAAACAGAAAAACAAGTAAGCTTTCTGCTCCAATGATGTGTATAAATGGTAGCGTAACAATTTGGCATTGTGTGTAGCCAGTGCAAACCTCTCAGCGTGTAAACGATATAAAAATGCAAAACGAAGACTCAATACTTCAATGTTTAGGCGTATGAGTGAATTGAAGGATAGGATTCCGGCTGAGAACCTCCACCACACCAACAAACAATTTAACCGTCTCATAAAGTCCCAATTTTTCTTGATTTCCATTTTAATTAGATTCAAGCCATTAAGTTGGATAATTGGGCAATTTCTCATACCCATTGAATTGGTGCCTCTAACAGTTTACATCTACATGCAGAGAGAGAAAGAGAGAGAGAGAGAGACGGAGAGAACCTTAATGATGCACAATGCCAGACCAGAACAGAACAGAACGCAAGTGCAAGGCAGAGGTCTGTCTTTATCGTGGAATAGCTCGAGCACTGTGTTAGCTTTAGCAGAACAACTTAAGCCTATCAGATCTTCTTTTGGTGTTAGAGGCAATAAAATACCAGACGCTGATAAGGTAAGGAGAAAATCACATGAAATAATGTATAAAGTGAAGATTACATTATCTTACAGTAATATTACAAGTTACACGAGATAAACCGAGTCGTTTATTTTCTTAACTATTGCGTGGATAAGTTGTCCCTCTCGATTTTTCCCTACGCACACCACTTTTGCATATTCTTCTTCTGATTTAGTAATGCAGTGTTATCTTTCATTTCTTCTCATGATGATGAGTTCTCCTAACAATAATCTTCCATTCGAATGCATAATGAATGATGTAAGATATGTACATACAAGATTCTTTACTTCCCCTGTGCATATCTGCACTCTGCACAGTACGTTTGGCCTGGAGTGTGTATTGCAGAGCGTGTGGTACGCAACTGCTTATCTACTTCTGTCATGTACGCTACACATGAGTAAAGATAATTATTTTGAGTGATGTACAACTTTCAACTTTTTAAAAGCATTGTTTGTATGTAGGTGAAGAGAACATTGCAAATAAAACTTTGCCATGTGAGACAAATTTTGTTGTGGCATGTAATTGATCTCAATTATCTCGTGACTCATATCTGGAATCAAAGATACCACCAACAAGCATATTACTATTCAAATTACTAATAAAAAGTTATTCCATTTTACACACACATATACTCAACACGGCAAACAATTTTATTCAAATACTTAATAACCAACAAAAGACAGGATACATTATTTAAATGAACTTAATTTGCAAGTGTATTATATAAGTTGCAGCGTGTGTGTAAACTCCCTAGTGAATACACAGGCTATGCACATTCCTCTACTTTAATCGACTCACCATCTATTAACACCCCAATTAAACTATCTGTTCAGAATTTCATTGTGAATCCAATAAGATTATCAATACTGATAGTATATGTTGGGAATTGTCGTAGTTACAGTGCTTAGGCCAAAAACTAAACTACTTGGGAAAATCTGCGAACATCATTAGAGATATTAGAGCATCAAATCGTTGAGTTGCACCACTTGAGTTTGTAGTTTCTGCAGATGTTCATAAGGCTATTTAGAAACGATCCACACAATACTATGATTTTAACCCTTTTCAGATAGAGAGTGAGAGAGCTATAATATCAACAAAGTAATGTTTACGTAATCACTGTAACATTGCGTTTGCGTAGAAGTTGACAATATTTCGATACTTCATTTTTCTTGTTTGCCTTTAAGTACATTCGTTCCATTTCCAAGTTTATGCAAAGAATAAAAAAAATACACCTTATCATTTTGAGTTGAAAAGAACAACTAATTTGTCCGTATACATATCCATGAATGAGTCAATTAAGTTGAAAAATTGCTTGACAGCCGCTCCTTCTTTGGCTCCAAACTATAATTTGGACATTAACATACAAAGATTATCCGTACAAATACAATTAGATGGAAATTAGGCACCACACCAGCTCTCACTGTTGAGCACAAAAAATTATCTTGTTGAGTAGTACTTATAGAGTTCTATTCTAACTTTAAAGCGTTCGAGATCATATACTGCGTGCATAAATCACGAAAGAACACAGTTACACAAACTTGTAAAATCACAAAGATAGTTGATACAGAGCACATTAACATCAGAAAGAACACAACATGTAGTTTGGAAAACAATCAACATTGATATACTTACATACATGGACGACACATCATTGAATCTGGTTGTAAAAATTCAAAGATGCTATCTGCCCACATTTTCAATGAGAATAGCCAAGGACAGTGGGCACAATGTACTAAATGAAAGATGGGCCCAACCTTAAGGTAGCGTTTTAATGGGTCGTCAACTTGGCCTCAAACTCTCCATAAAATAAATGTACTGAAAATGATTAAATCGTGAATAAAAATGTTTCTTTGGCTTCTCACATTTATTTCCAGTGAAGAAAATAAACGGCACAAAATGTAGAACGATACAAAGAACATTGAAAATTGTATAAAGTAATGATCCATATATTTTCATCTGAGAAGGTTCACAATGGGACACTTTCTAATAAACAGAAAATATATCGCCATTCACAACTCTTCAACAACGCAAGTATATCTTTCTACTTTCTTACTGAGAGTATTCAGGAAACAATAAAAGATTAAATTGCAAATATTTGATCCATTTCCACTGCTACTAATGAATCAGAGGAAAATTATAGTTCCATCCAGCCATCATCATGAAATAAAGCCGAATTGGGACAATATGTACGGTTCTGGTACGTAAACAGACAAGTGCATTGTGTGCACAAGAGAAACGACAGTTCCTCGTAAGGTGCTTACTTGGAGGACTGAATTCGAACAAGTCAACAAGAAAATTGCGAATCTGTCAAAAGAAAATGAAGTGTTTGTTGTTTATTAAGCATGATCAGACTGTTGTAAACCATTCTTGTGCCATTCATTCCATGTATCAGTATATACAGAGAGAGAGAGGAGTAGTCATTCTCACAAGTTGAGTTCCTTAAAGTATTAACGAGTCTCATTCTGCAGTAGCAACTGTGAGGTTTTTGCACGAGAGCATAATAGATTGGCCACAGATAGGGGCAAGAGCAAGAGCCAATGTTTCCAAAGCGGAGAGAAAACGGGCGGAGATACATTGAATTTCTGCTTGCGGCAGAACAACACATGCCATTTGACTCAGTCGCTTGAAAGCAGTGGTCGGGTACAGAGCGTTACACAGTGTCTCTCTTCCTCTCACACACAGACTTCTCCGTGTGTCTTGTGCATGCATTGAAAAGCCAGTGCAACTTAGCGCATAAGTCGAGCGAGATCATCTGATTTTGCAATCAGCCTTTCATTCCTGTATCAAATAACGTTGTTTGCATAAGCATAATATTTTCCTCTCCATTATAATTAAGGCAAAGCGAAGATTTAGAGGTTCTTAGCTCTTTGGATTATAATATTATACGCACGTACCTCAGCAAGCATTATTACTCTTGAGACAAGGTTGTGTGTGCAGTGTGCAAGCAGTATCTTCTGTGCCGGTTGTATTTTCCCGTGAGGTGATTCCAGACAAGAATACTGTGCTCCGGGCTTAAATTTTAATAATCGTTGCAAGAAGAGCGTGTATACTATAACGTCCAAGTCAAAACGGATAATCATATCTGCTATCTTTATTGCGTATTGTATAGCAAGTGCAGCAATCTTTATTTACTCTTTCAATAATATCAGATTTTGAGGGTGGTTTCCAAAGATAAAGTGACGTGACAGACCATACCGTGAGAAATCATAATATAGTAGTTTCTGCATTCTCTCAAGAAAATCTGAAAAGCAAATATAATCAAAGGAAACCAAGTCACGACAACATTAAAAAGTTTTAACTAACCTTAAGGACTGTGGTCCGCCGGAACGTACCCTACAAATCAAGCGATTCATACAGTGGAAAAATTAAAAGTCAAAAGTACAGATACTCGAGTGATAACGTGTTTGTGTTGAATATTTGAAGTAGGTGATCCAAAAAAATACTTGTGCTATTTTAACTGTTAGCGTCGAAGTTGTTAGAGGAAGCTAATTTCGTGTAAAACTTAGGAAATAAACCACCTCATTTGTGTCATAAATTACTGTTGAGTACACAATACGATTAAATAGCCAAGCCGGCTTTTGTGTCCATAAGTATCTGAGAACTGCAATCTTGGAAACTGGAAAAGTTGTAGCTCTTTCAACCATTACTGTTGATATACAACTGTTTGTTACTGTTGACTTGACTGTTCTTCAGTGTTGTGGACTGTGCTCTTCTCCGGTCTCTGACTAGTACATATAGATAGACAAGACGAGTTACCCTGTTTTGCTTTTAAAAGTAACTTTTCTGCAATACAATACAACTGTTCCACTTATAGCATAACACGACATAACTAAACATAAGTGGAAAACTTTTCTAGAGCCAATTTGGTTTTACTGCTGTCGTAAAATTTCAACCTCGCCTGTGGTTTTCACTTGTGCAAATTTTTGCATTACCGGGAGAGCGACGACTACTAAAGAGAAACTCACTAACAGACCCCGCTTTCTCCATACAAGACCGATTTTCTGTCCAGCTGGGACTCTAAGCCAACAAAACATCAAACCACAAGTTTAATTCCAAAATAAAAAAACACAACACTCTCTGCTCTACCTACTTAATGTAACCTTGTGAATCAATTACAAAATTTATCTGCAAAAATCACTTACGTGTAAAATCTCTGTGCAGCAAAAGTGCCGATAATTCACATATATTTACGACATTCCTGTTAGCAAGCAAATAATATTTGTTCTCTCCTTTGTGAAATACTTCCTGGTTCTTAACATAAAGTAGTTGTGAACAAAGAAAAACAAATTCTGTTATTTATTCAAATACCGCGCTTTGTCATTCAAGTCAGTGAAGCGGTGCAACTGCAGATTTGTGCACGTAATTGTCTAATTGATTTTAGAATCACTTTAATAACTTCAATTAAATCACGAAAACGGAAGGGTATATAACATTGAGACAAATTCCTGAATATACCTTAATTCTTCGTTGTTCAACCTCATCATATTCAACAACGAAAACATCTCTGTGCAGGAGTGCTGAAGTGAGTTCAATCAATTGAATAATAAATTCCGACAGGTGCGTTTTTTGTGCTGTTTCCTTTTGCGTGCCGAACGTTCCTTAAAACCTACGTACATCTGCAATACATACAAAGACAAGCTTACAACTAACGATAAGCAAAGCAAATCAGCAATCAAAACAACAAACTTTACTTTATCAAACCAACAGGAAAAAAGTTAGGGTGGTGAAAAGATCTTAGCTACTTTCAAGTTGACTATCCTTTTGTGGAGCCGACTCAAAAAATCGCAATTATTACTTCATTGCATCACTCCAGGCCCAGTTCGTTATCATCAAAGTTGCATTATTACTTTAACTTCTTACTTCATACATACTGGCAACTTAACGTGGCACGGCAACTTCCCAGTTTTCCCATTCTATAAGAAACCCGAATAACGCTGAACTTCACTACTGAATAGATTCCTAATACTGCCACGATTAAGCCAACTATATGAGAATAGTTATAAGTTATATGTATATGAGTATATTTCCTCATCATTCACTTAATACACGTTGTAGACTTTATTGTTAAGCAAGTATATACACAATCCTCAACTTTTACGTGATAACATACTCCAGCAAAAGTTGGAAAAGGTTGACTGCAAATAAATTCTGAAGATTGACTACCTTCTTTAATGTCTACATCATCAAGACGTGATTGTCAATTACGTACATTTATCCAGTAAACTTTTCCCGGCCTTCTCCCAATTACGTAGCACAACGGTGCACTGGAAATTCCGAGGCTGTGCAATGAATTTGCAGATAATTTACTTATAGTACTAGTACAAGTGCTCTCGTCTAATAAAACCCGTAACGCAAGTCACAAATGAACTGCATATGAACTGCAAAATTCTAGGTTCATTGAAAGTGCCCTTGTCTAATAGCTTGTGTGGACGGTCGATTAACGATTTCCATTTCTCTAGGCCACTCGAATATTCCTAAGTGTAAAAGTTTTAACTTTGACAAGTTTTCTTACAGTTAAGCTCAAGTATTATCTCGGATCATCTCTAAATTGGTAAGCTACACTTGTAAAATTATTCTATTAGTATAAAACAGTTTTGATATTAATTTTTAATATCTCCATTAAAACATTATTCATTGGGCAAACGACAGAGTCCAGTGTAAAATGCAGTAGTAACGTTTAAATGTGCTCCTTACTGGGTGTTGAAAATGGAGGCAGTGGTGCCACGTTGCCACCTATTTACTACAGAATTCTTATTATCTCCTATCTAATTCTTATATACGTATATATTATATATATATATATATACTCGTAACTTAATCTGTTTCCACTGCAGGCCAACTCCGCATGTTGGTTTAATGAGATTGCTGTGAGAACATGTATTAATCTAAGCGTTGAATATTCTTTTACTGGACTATGAACTGTGTATAGATTTTCTATTACTAAATGTGTACCTAATCACGAAGTCAACAACGGTTAAGTGATGTAAGAAAAGTTCCTAGTCAAGTTAGTGCTTAGGTAGTGGCATTCTCATAATATGTGCTGGTCTGCTGGTGCCCGCAAAGGAAAATTTTCCTTTATTATTATAATAAAGGAAAATTTTGTTATAATGTATTTGGACAGTTCTTAGGATTTCTTAATAGTCCTTCATGTGAAAAGAAGTTCAGTCTTCTGTGTTAAACTATATACAAAAGTACTGGGATATATAAATACATGTAACGCATGGTTCTAGCATACATAATGAGACATACATTTAGATTGTGTATCATTTAATCAACTGTTTTGTAAATTTTTATTTAT
>JABASC010000079.1:0-72933 GCA_019776185.1 Plutomurus gul | reverse complement strand
CATTTCGACCAATAAAAACCGGTTTAAACCGGTGGTCGGGTCAAAATTTAAAAAAGCCGGTCAAAACGAAACACTGACTTTGAGTAGTAGCTCTACTCCATCTTAACCACACACTTACTAGAACTACTCTAGTAGTTCTATTAAGTGTATGGTTAAGATTGAACGTTTTCTGTGCACAGAGCATTGGTTTGCCTTGTGGTCCTAAAATCATTGTCTAACATACAGCATGTATGCATGCATGTAGCATTCATGCCTCTGTATGTTGTTAGTCGCCCCTCAGGGATGAGAATTTATTAATATTTAGACTAGATTAAATAGACATCTGCCACTGAAACAGCAGTAGTTCGATCCAATATTGTTAGATGATTCGGAAATTCTACACAATGTTAAGCGCTAGTTAAACTTCAACTACCGCAGTCACTGGAAGTTAGCATTGCACATTGATTCGAATATTTTCCTTTAATGTAACGATTTTGTATAAAAGCAAGCAGAGAAAGTGCTTCAAAATTGAAAGCAGATACACTAGAGCACGTATTGCAAATGCAGTGGTCGAACAAGAATGTTTGGAGAACAACTCCAAACTATTTTCCTTGAACTTGCTTACTTTATTTGTTTCCCTAATTAGCACACCACATAAAAGGAAACTTGGTACTGTGAAGTATCAATAGATTTGTCAACTGTTTAAAATGCAGTAATATCGTTTTGACTAATAAATCTCTAATTTAACAAGTGAAATACATATGCAATGACAATGACACTTGTGCAGATGAATCTGTTCGCTTTCGCTAATTTATAATTCATTGCAAGTGACAAGTGGTTCTTAATTATACATCAAGCCAATAAAATGTGCCCATTAATTATTCTTCACTCAAAGTGACACAGACACAACAACACAATAATTATGTCATATGCAATTTTAAATTATATGAATTGGCATGCGACAACAATACATCATTCACAATTCACACACACCACCTTTGTCACATTAGTGGACCCATAAACACTACACAATTGACGCATTAATGTCAACGATAAGCTTGCCGCAACGATATAAATTTGACGTCAACTCATCTAGCATTCACTTTGCTCAAGTGTTTTGGACTTGAATTAATTCACATCCTGTTGATACCATAATATTCACTCCTGGTCAAATCATAGCCTTAACTTACATTGAAACATAAATTATTCAATCGAAAAACTTGTAAACTAAAACTCGCACAGCTTCCTTCTTCCCTGGATGGTAATACCAGCGGTAAAAAAAACTCCCAAGTGTGTGAGTCGTGTCTGTTCACAACACATTGTACTCATGAGTAAATAAAGCTTACTGTCGTGTGGTGGGTGGCGAATGGCAATACGAAGAAGAAAACTAATAGAATAATAAATCAAGTGCCTAAAGTTTTACACTCTGGCTGTATAGACTTCTATGCTTGTGTGACTTCATTTTTCTTTACAAATTTTCACAAAAACGACAAAAACCGATTTTAATATCCCAACGCAAACGAAACACCTGATGGCAACCCACACACTACGTAGTTTACATTGAGGATTATAATATTGTAGCTTAGAGGCAAACCACGTAGTTCGTTGTTTATACGGTTAATCCTTCTAACGAGAAAATGAGAACCTCCCACAGTTGGCAAGCTAACTGCTAATAATTGTTTCCGAAATGTAGGATTAGAGCGTTAGTGGCCTTGACACGGCATCCTCAATAATAAATGCAGAGTGAAGCAAACGAGAGCATTTAAACATTTAATATATAGAGCATATTTTCGAAGGCCTTTCTACGTGGGAGTTCTTCCACAGGGCCTGCCTGTAGTTGTCCTAGATATTGGCAATGAAATGCTTGAAATGCTGAATGTACAAATATTAGAAGAATTTATTGTATTATCGAAAGTGGAGCAGCCAAGATACCTACAGAGTATACACTTAATACACTTGAACACTGTTGCTCTTCGCCCAACACGTGCTACAGCTTTGGGCTGTCTTGCTATTTTCAAGGATTGTGTTAGTATCATTGAAGGATAAGAACATCTTCTACTTGGGCACATATATCGATATCTGTCAACACAAAGTGTCAGAAAATCGTTTTATTCTGTTGGCCATGCCCCATGATTATTAGGTAGCTTAACCTACATTGAGAGAAGTGTGTGTGTGAGAGAGGGGCCCCGAATCTCTCCCCGTACTTAATTTTACTTTAATACGAATCAATAAACTCAATTGTATTAGTACATATATTATATATACCTATATAGCTATTTGCCGAATCCTACTTTCAGCGTGGCCCTCACTAATTTTGATTTCATGAACAAAAGCACTTTGTCTTATTGTTGCGTAGTAAATACAAGGTACTGAATGCACATGAAGTGAATTTGTATTGGAGTCCATTTCAGATACCTTCAATAGGATTAGTAGTGAATGATGTTCGTGTTTCCGAGTAGCAATTTGTTCAGCTCCATAAAACAACTCGCAAACATGAAATTACAATACTGTCGCTGATTACTTTCTGGAACGTATAAAAATTAATGAGAGAGAAGAATCTAAATACAAACGACAGACTGCAGCTGTCATACAGGCTTCCACTTCCAGGATTCTCATTAAGAACACTTTTAATGTAATGTACGATATCATGCTACTTGTGCAAAACATAATATTAAATTATTTCATTTTCCATAATGTAAGATAGAGGAATTTCCGGATTTATACAAAAGGATGTGGATTAAACTAGTTTTATCGAATTTATTTCTGGATTAAATTGGTATGCTCTGTACCGACTAGTACTAGTAGTATACTAGCAATGTGGAAGAAATGTGTAGACAAAACCTGAAATACGTATGTAGTATGTACTCGTATCTATCCAACTTCCCAGATTTGTTCCTTTTGTGAACCGACCCTTTATTATGTCTGCCTAGTTTCGAGTTACAAACTGTAAATTATTTTATGGCAGTTCGTTTTACTTTTCTTTGCCAATTTTTTGATGCAAATAAACATTTCATGCAACACTCATAAATGCACAAATGCGGTGTCCTTCTCTCACCATTCTAAGTATGCACTCTTTGTGTCCCACAAAAAGCAGGAATTGCACTTTCACCCCAAAACCATTAGCAAACAGATAAATGCAATGTGTGTAGTGCTGAGTGAGTCCAGCCTTGAACAGAGTAAACTGTAATGTGTAGAAAGCAGAGAGAAAGCTTTCTCGACATTTTGGCACCAGTTTGTTTTCTTTTTGTTGGCACCACGTCCCGTTTTCAAGCTTAACTCGCCGCAATCCGACTTTATGTATTAAATCCGCCATTCAAGTCTGTACACACAATACGTGGACTGCCAACACAGTTTTTCCCTTAACTTAATACACTCATTAACAACAAATGCATGGTATCATATACTCAATGCATCCATTCATTATATAAAGTTACTATCTAGAGATGCTATTGCCACACAAGCAAGAAAGAGTATCCTTGAAGTCATGGTTATTTATTCGTTTAGTGTCTAGTCGTTTACAGAAGAGAGTGAATAGACGGTTCATCAAAAGGTCTAGTCGCTTGCATCAATTTATATCAATGCTCTGTGTACGTTAGTTGCGATGGTACTGCTCAATGGCACTTTTGTGTATGTATAACATCGGAAAACACATAGAAACTAGTAGAGACTTAGAAGTGCAATGTGCCAAGTACATATGCTTACTATATATCCGTATGCTGTTGTGTGCTCACAAAGTGGAAATGTTTGTAGTCTATTTAAATTTATCTATTAGTAGTGTAATACAGATATGTACATTACGTATACGACATTTTCACAACCGGAGTGTGTCCTGCATTTACAATATTCGATCCAGTCATGGGCCATGTTTACACCAAAGTTATATTATCTAGTAGTACAAAACCAAAAGCTTTTAGCTTGATTTCCTTTGGCTTATAATATAATAGCTAAACTCATTGTCAGTAAGTATATCTTCGTATTAATGTACTGCATACCGGTCATTGATGCTTACAATGCGCTGTTATTTGCATACACTATTTAAGGAAACTCGTTCGTGGGTGGTGAGTGAAATACAAGGAGGTGTGATTTCAGGATTTATGCACTACAGCTTCAAGGATTCCGCAGAGCATCCTTAAGCACTATACTAATTACTGTAATTTAAAGCTACGATAATTAATTACGAATTATTGGCTTATTATTATTCGTCGAATTAACATGCTGTTGCGAGTCCTTGTCGTTTCTAGTGTATTCACTCAAGGGCGTACTATTTGTAGGTGGCCATGGGAGTATCTCTTGATGTTAGCTGGCGTAAAGTATACAAACACTTCAATTTGTATGCATGTCCATGATTGATTCAACACTGCACACGCTGGAGGAACTTTCTCTTAAGAATTACTACTTAAGGAGAAAGCTTTCTTTTTCAGCATTCCATCTGAATTAAAATCCTTTAAAAAAAGCACTCTCATCATCATTCTTAGCTGAATGTATTTCTGTGTAAGGCTCTTGCTGTGAAATCTTTTTAAAATGTAGATAAGGGCCAATGTCAATGGAATCCACAAAAAATACTTGTAGACACTACGCCGAGAAAGATGTTGGTGGCGACAGCCAGTTCATACAAATTACCGCAATCTGAATGTCTCTCAACAGTCTTTCTATCCAACTGTTTTAGTGCGCATTTAGGTTTAGGCTTTAATGCGAACAGTGCAAAGAAAGCTAGCCTTCTTTGTTTTAGTCGATCTAATTGCAGTCCTACCATTAATTTCGCTCTTGAACTTTATTTTTCCATCGACTGCAGTATAATTATCTACAGTCCACAGTCCACACAGTTGCGGTTAGAACATTAACACTACTTCAGTTCTAGGCAAGACAGGAAACTTAATAATTCCCTAGAAACCTTGTTAATAGAGCTTACGAACTATAACGCAAACTCTATTAACAAGGTTATTAAGCTATGTTAGTACCAGCAGAATATTCCTGCATTAAAAAGCTACTGCGCTGCAGGGAAAGGAAAAGAGGCAAATTAATTTAATATTCCATTTATTCAGAGAGACTGACTTGCTGACTGTCACTTTTATGCAACATAGTGTCGTTGCAACACGAATGGTTCACATGCAATAAACATTCACACACACTCGCAATGAATTCGTGAATGTCAAAATTACCAACTTCCTTGAGACTATGCGAAAACTACATGTAATCCTCCTCAATGTGTGTGAAAAGAAGCCGAATTACATGAATTAGGTAAATGGTAATGCAGTCTATACCTGCAAACAATACAAGCAAGTTACTTGCTATTATTACTGTATTTTACACAGCAAACTACATACACTGCCAACTGATTTCTATAGTGAAAGGTGAGCGTCACAAGTAACGGAATTCTAATTGTGCAGCACAGTGACGCTTAGCGGAATCGTATAATTTACAAAGTGCTGCGAATGGATGTTTGGCCAAGTCATTGCCGTCAGAATAAGTTAAAGTATTTAAACCTGTTTTACACAGTCAATTACGTGTATTTTATTTTCAACACAGATAATCTAAGCAGTTTCCACATTGTCCATCTTCAGCGCATTAATCAAAGAATACTCAATTTCAGTTATCAACAAACTAAATATATTCTAGCATATTCTAAAATGAAATGTCACTCCATACATAGGTGCTCATGGCATGGTACTTCCAAATGTGAATAAAAAGAAATAGTCTAATAATAATAAAAAGAAATCCACTTTTGGAAATTCATCAGGAATTTAGATTATGAGTAGGTACATAATGAGTCACATTTTTCACCAGCGAATTCTTTACAAGACGATATTGCACGGATGAATCTTGGTTAACCACAAATATTTACATTATACACAAATAAACGGCGAAGGCCAAACTATCCTCCCACCTTCACATAAAGCTTTCAGTAATTTGTGTGCACCCTAATTAATTATTTAAGTAGCTACAGACAAGTTACTCAGCATGCTTCCGCTTCTCATTATCTGCAACAAGATCACAGAAAGCTGCCGCACACTAAGGAATAGGTTACCAAATTCCGGTTTAGTCTGTCAGCCTTCCTCACTACAATCACTATTAGCTTCTCACATTTTCACCCCAAGGTACAATTTCAATTTAGGTCAACTGTATCCACTTCCCTAGAAAGACTGGGCTTCAGTGAAAACAAAAAGTGCTTACATTTAGAAAGCAAACAAAATTATATACACTCCCACTGACAATTACAGCGTAAAGTAAGGCAAGAAAAGAACTAAAGTAAAGTGTTTCAGGGCTAAGCTGATTTCCAGGTTAAACACTGGTAAATAGTAGAAGTGAGAATCTCTACAGACTACAGATGTATTGCGATAGGACATACGTATCACGGTTCCACATATCCCTATGCAATTCTCTGTATAATTTCTTAACACGAGCACCTCGGTATAACATATACAATATACAGCACTCATTGTCAGTAGAATGCTGACAAAAAATCGTAGGTGTCTACTCGACATTTCCCGTTCTCACATCTAACATCATGATCATGGTGCCAAAACTAGATCGAGTGCTTTCTCCGAATGTTACTGTGCTTAGGAACATCCTATGGCGTTTCTATGTAGTACTAGGAATTCGTGTTGCACATAGTCACCTCCATACAAACATCATTACCCAATTCAAGAAAAGTCCATTAAATAACACGATTCGTAAATGTATTCCATCTCCGTGTTGATAAAATCTTAGACACTTTTCCTCTTGATTGCACTCCGTCTCATTTTCCACGCTCCACACATCAAACAATGCTTTTTCTCCCAGAAAGGAAATTTCAGTTGGTCTACTGCTTAAATACTTATATACAGTAGATATTCGAAAAATCCATAGCAATGCATTGCAATTCAACCTAGATTGTAGTCTGAATTGCTCGCAGTCTCTCGAAGCACTATTTAAACAATACGAGAGGAGAGAGCAGAAACCAGCAGCATAATTCTTATTCCCACTTGAAAAGAAACTTCAAACACTTCGACCAACCCCAAAGAATCTTTTAGTATCGATTTCTCTAGCCTTTTTCTTACTAGCAGTAGGTAAGTAACATGCGGGACAGAGAAACGTATTGAGACAAGTAACCTACATATTAAAACGAAGTCACGCCGATTCTAATGCCCCTCTTTCAAGTAAAGTAACTATTGACTTACTTAGAGGCTCTCTTAATACCAATAAAATAAAAGGACCAACCGCCCAAAGGACAACAATACCAATGATCATTTATTTCTCTGGGTTGGACTGAGCGGAGAGTGAAGAGGAATGATAAAGATCTACCACAAGGAATTCATTGTGAAGAAAATAGAGCAAAGAGTCGTTGCACTCAATATTGGATTCCAATGAGAGTATAACGAGTAAAAGAAAAGGTAGATTGTAGACTATACGAGCCGAAATCGACTGTTGGGAATGTACAGACCAAACTCTTGGAGCATTTTTGGCTTTGGAAGAAGGCTTAAGGAGGCCACATATGATTTCAGTTGAGGTAGGTAACTCAAACAAAGGTAAAAGCATTTCCAAACTCGATGAATTTGTATTGTGGGATGTATGAATTTGTGTAGTCTGCAAAAGTGAAAACACCAGAAAATTCCTATATGTACATTCAAAGTTATTGTATTACCTGTGCACTCATTTTGTTAGCGTTTGCTGAAAGCTATCGTTAATGCTAGTAAATAATACATAGGAGAATCCAAACCAAAATTTATGTTTATCATGATAACAAGGGAAATGCTTTAAATTGGATCAATTGTCTGGTCTTCCTTTTGTTGAGATGGGATACACAGACATCCATTTAAGTTACATTAGAAAAGCTCCACCCATTTTATTAAATATAATCCGGAATCCTCGTTTATTTAGTTTATTACTCTAGAGAAAATCTAGTTTGCTTCAGCTGTAACTCTTAAGAACATTTAATTGCTTTAAATTTTAGAAGGGGATTGAGATCGTGTACACTATTGATTGTGAGAAAATTTTATGAATCGGTTGATTCATTCTTTAGGAATGCGCTTCCCTGATTGTATTGATCCCAGAAATTTAATCTACTTACTACAGTATATCTGAAATTTATTAAGAATTTTACACAAAAAAAATGAAAAAATTGAGTACGATGTGATGTATATGTGCATACAACATATGGTTATACATATATGTATAACCATTTGTATATAAGTCCAATCTTCGTACTCCAATTGAAATACAGCACAGTAGTGCCACTGGAATTTTGTACAACTTCTGAGTGTAGTTAAGAAACTATACAGTACAGACTGTAACTTACAGGATTCAATCGTGCGCTGAATTCACTACAGAACCGAATTTCAAATACAAATAAGAAACCTTTGGGAGTTCTGCATTGAGAGAAAGGTCGCCGTGTGACTGAGAGAACATTGCGGCATAACTTTCATTGCGAAGGTCTCGTCGAGCACCTTTTGTGAGTAATGGCTCAGAGAAAGTAAGTACATATTAGTGAAAGCTAAAGGGCGATGAAACGCCTTCGGAGTTGAAAAGATATTTCACGATTGAGTTATGAATACATAAATTATAACGTAATGGTTCATACGGAGACGTGTAAGTATACCAAGCTATTCGACAAGACATCCTGCCGAATCCACATACTTGCCCCAAGATTGCACGAAGACGGGAGGAGACCTCTGGGAAACATATTATGATTGCGATAAGTACTACGGAAGGATATCATATCCTTCAGCTGTACTATACATTATGTTGAACACCACCGATACTGAAATGGCCAACTTTGAGAACATGGCAAACTGCTATTACTATACTTGCACTTAAAGATTAGAGATCCTATAAATGTTTGTAGTAAACTTGTGATGTCATTAGAATCTGGGAAGAAACTTTTCTCCTGGTGGTGTAACATTTGCAGTTCTACATAGAAATACATGTATTGTATCCAAAATTCCCTTGGGCTCCTTTTACAAGACAGTCTGAGTCTTTTGTTTTGTTCTAACTAAGTTCGGACTACCAAGAGAATGGAATAGTATATTGTATTCATTTGGACAGACACAAATTTTAGACACGTAACTTGGCGAATTAAGAGCACGTATATAAATAATTAAGCGGTGGGTGGTTAAACATTCAAATGGCAAGTGTGTTGCAAATATTGTAGCAAAAAGAGGTGTAAAATGATGTATCACTACACGCTGACGCTTATCCTAATTATATGTGGTCGATGTTTGACGAGTTTTGAGGATCCGGTTCCACACTTCCCGTGATAATTAATGACATATACGTGGGCAGCAGCATTAAATGTCCTTTGACATATGAATGTTATTTTAAGTTCCAAAGTCCATATACTTACATTTTATAATTAGCTAGAGTTTGAATCGTCAGGTCTTGCTTTTAAAGTCTCCAGCCGAGCAAACGTTAAAGGAACACAGTCGTCGATCACACAATCAATGAACAACAATAAAGGTAATACAATTTTGTATAATTTACATGCATCCGGCCATGTACTTAGCGTAAAGTGAAAATTGTCTGACATTGTGAGTCTGCAATACGAAGTAGCTGTGCGTAGTAGATATGCGCTGATGGAATTCTCTGCTTGAGTTGTATTTAGAGGAGATGCCTAATGGGATTTTTTGCTACAGATTTTCCTTAGTATGTGATTGTATTTTAAGCAGGAAAATGTTAAGTGAAGCGCATTACTTTGTGAAACATTTCTACTGAGGACTAATACATTTCCTGTCTCTTTGTGATATCATTTATAATTCAGGAGGAAATTGTCCTGAACTGGAAGACCTTCCTGAAGAGAAAATCTTTCACGGAAACAGGGAGACAGACAGCAAGGTTTATAAAGTGATGTTAAGTCGGCATGACACAGTAATAGCAGTATTCCAGTAGGTAAGCAGGAAAATTTCGTCGTGCAATTTCATCCTATTGTAAGGATAAATATGGCAGGAATTATTAGGTCGTATCACGAGTCATACCGAACCACCAACATTAATCCATGTACTATTTCGCAATATTTTATATTCTCTTTGAAGTTAATGCAAATTTAGTGGAGCTTTTGTCAAATGATATTATTATTCATATTTATTCATTTCAGCAAGTTTATAACTGTAAATATAGCATTTCTATATATACAATACGTAATCTATTATTTGCTTCGGACATCCCGGACTGTGACATTCAGCTCGATCGCTTTCTCGGTTGCTTTGATCAAGGATGATAAAAGGTCTTACAGAAATCTCATTATGCTAATAATATAGTGGGTAGCACTTTTGCATATAGGAAATACTGCAAAATACAAAATGTTGTCAACCTACGAAAGAATTTGTTAGGAATAAATTCTATTCTAAATTGCTGTTTAAACAGTATACATGTATTTGCACACTCCCTAGCTCATTAGCGTCAGTGCCCACGGATAAATAAATAGCGAAGCTTGAACAAACAAGGAAAAACCATTACATAGTACAATTTACAAATACAATAGATTTGATGTCAATTAGCACTGCTTAATGTGAAATCAGAACAAAACAACATTTCCCAGAAAGAAAGGAAATTATTATTTTGTTTTGTAGTAAATCTAAATCTAGCATTAAAAATGCTTATTATTATCACTGAAAACTTACTGGAACACTCTACAGACTTCAACGTTTTTTCCCATTTGACCTACTAATACATCAAGGCTACCCACTCCGCCACAAATATTTGCCTAAAAATAAGCGTTTGCATAGAATACGTGTAAAGGCTAGCTAATATTTACTAAATAATAGAAAGATTGATTTGCCCATGTTTTCCCGAAAGCAAAACATCAATTACGTAACTCTCGGTTAGGGTGCCTGCCTATGCTTATACGTATGGTTGGGAAAACAGGAGTTAATTCAAAACAGAATCTACATAGCGGTAAGTACATGATCCAATTTCCATTACTACGTATTGGCTGTTGTACTTTAGTATTGCATAATAGAGACGATTGTGTCCTCTGTGTCGTGTCGTGTCACATTACTAGACAAATTATGCACATATTTACATTTTGAATTGTGGATGCACTACCACAGGTAATGAGAAGACTCGGAGAAAACTCAACTGTTAATTTATAATTAATTTTTTCCACTTGGATACAAAAATCAATCGATGACAAAATATTTACAAAGACGAAACATGAAACGATCATGTTTTTCAGTAACCGGACTACACGATGTTTCTAAATCCCTTGTGTTTTAAAATACGCACATGAAAGAACAAAGCACTCTGAAAGCTCGCTTCTTTCAATTTCCGTATGTATTCTATAAATTTTCCCTTGGACTATTACTAAAACGTGTTTACCCTGAATGGAAGGTGGTTGAACTGTGTATGTATTTCCCGAATTGAATTAACTGAAATTTCAATTCACTCATATCCTTCTCCGTGCTCCATTGCATTCTCACGGCGATTCCTACACTTGGAAATGAAAATGTCGATACACATAAAGAGAAAATGACTGGTTGTCAACTAGTATGGTAGACTGTACCACGTAAACATGTGGCAGTGCAATTTCACTTTTCTGTGTCACTCCTTTTGCACTGTTTTACTGTTCCCATCAACACGCTGCTGGCAAGTGGTAGAGGGGTTGGCAGGATAGAATAGCTGAAGTCTCTAATAAGTGTAATAACCGAAATTGAATACCACACATGTGTCTAGTAAGTGCAATGTACTGAACAGATTAATGATGCAAAGGGGTATATAAAAGTAGTTACTATTGAGCTACTTTCGGTATTGGTAGCGGGCTCACTGGTATTGTATTCATAATGTTTTTAATATTTATACATATACTCGCTCTTCTATGGTCATACTGCTAAGATCCGAATGTGATCATTAATGAATAGAAGAATATTATAATCACTTTTTTCAATCTGATGATGAACAACTTTCTCCGAATATGTACGTTTCTCCCCCTGATAATAATGCAATATGAGAAGAGAAATCTCTGATTTCAATTTAGAAAACTAAGCTAATTTAGTTTGGATTTCAAACCATTGTTCATAAATAATCACAAATATGATAACATTATGGAGAAACTATACGAACAATAATGATGAACCGCAAATTTCTTGCTCTGTCGTAAGTGTTGTTGTGCTGCAATATCCGACAGCTTCTACGGATAACGATGCCGATAACATCGTTAAAAACACTCTTGCATTAATACACTCATCCTATTACAATTTGTAGTACCTATCTTCTTGAAATGTTCATTTTCTATTAATTTTCACGTCTAAAACCTTGCGGTGTTTGATTAACGTGGTAAAGCTTCGTCACTTTTTGCGTGTTTGTTCTAAAACGAAGACAAAATGAAATTTAAGTAACAAGAAGGTGTGATGAGTGATAACATTTACTTTGTGTATAGATATTTTTTAGATGGACCCAGGGAAGGGAAAACCCAGGGTTTTTCAACCAAAAACCCCGACCCTCGGGTTTTTCATGGGTTTTTGGGTTAATGGGTTTTTGATTTTTGGGTTTTTGGCACATACATTAAAACATAGGGTATATTTAGGCATACGAATTATATCGATTGACAATAGACTTAACCGACTCGGATTACATTGAAAATAGATGTAATAAGATCTAATTAAGATCTAAACTCAAAATCAAATAATTTTCACGAAAATATTCATAAATTACCGGTTTTGGTTTTAGCAAAAACCCAATGCATCGAGTTTTTCCTTTTTATGGGTCGGGTTTTTGGTCAAAAACCCAAACCCAAAAACCCACTCCGGCACACCCTGGGATGGACCAGACAGAGCATAGTCCAAAAGGTGCCATGCACATTTCCACATGGGTATTCCAATTGAAACTTGTTGGCCTGCTGTGTCAGTCTGCCTTCTAAATGGGGTAATGCGATTCATATTTCATATAATATTCATGCATTCACGTATCTAAGCTGTTTGTGAATCCTTTCTGATCCGCTGTTGTGCCTCCAGTTGACTCTAAACGGTCTCCTGTATCCCCTCTCTCTCGTAATAACGGAACACAATTCGATTCTATTTACATTACACAGCCATTTCCACTGGATTGCATTCATTTGGGCCAGACTGGCTGTCATGATACGGACAAAAGTGCTCTGCATTGTGATGTGTACTAAATATTTAATGCAAATATTCTGTGTTGACTCTGCTGTAGACCAGTTGCAAGCAACAAAGAATGCCATTCCCCGTACGCTAGATATTACTAGATAAATAATCATACTATAGCAGTTTTATAAGCTATTATTATATACCACAGAATACTAGTATAGGAATGTTGTACACGTGGAACTGGCTCACAGTCATCTTTTTGTATAAAGTAACTACCTATTCCAATGCCTTGGGTAGTATTCGTAAAAGGATATTGCTCTGTGAGCAAGGAAAATACAAATACTGTATGAACACTAGAAAATAAGCATCCAAATTTCTTTTAGAGACAACCCAAATTTTTTTAAAGGCTTCATGGAAAATTACCTTATTATAGTATCTAGTAATTTTAGTTTAACTGCCTTTGCTACAAAAGCCTATGTCAATACTTTATACATAATAAGTATTACAAACAAATTTAGTTAATTAAATTTTTAGTCTTCATAAGCTTTTAGCTCAAAGTGGTTGACAAATATACAATTGCGAAACAAGTCAACCTTTAGTTCAGTCCTTACGTCGTCGTCATAACTTAATTTCAAAAGCACTACTACATGGACTTCCATATTTCCATACGCTCACCTCTCTGTACTGCGAAATGCACACACAATTATTCCTTTTACGACTTGCAGACAGACATTCACATTGCGATATTATTTTCTACTGCAACTCTCCATCTCTCTCTGTCTCTGTTGCTCCATTTTTGGCAACTTTACTGTTTTCGTATTGCCACACAGCCTTCGGCTTCAAACAATATTTACGCTTGCACTCAACCTCTTTCCTGGATTCTGGCAGTGTATTATAGTACGAATGAATGATAGCTCGAAAGAGACAGAGTTCCTCCGGCTACTTGGAATTGTACAGCAGTCATTAGCAGAATAATGTATCGCCGTGCTGGTAGGAAGCGCATGAAATATTTTCATGCTAAGGACCACAAGTGGTGCAAAATCTCAAAACAGAGTCCTAAGTACGTGCGAAACATCAACTACTGGGTAGAATGGTAGGCTAACTTTTGTCGCCATTTGTTTTACTTGGAAAACTGTGCTGTTTAAGAAATAGTATTCGTACTGATAAATGAGACAGAAATCTTTTCCATATATAAGGCTTATTCTGAGAAAGTCCACCGCATCACTTTCTCCTTTTTCGAAGAAGAGACAGTTGCTTGGGCCCACTGAGACTTTCTCATTTCCGTCTCCTATCCTCGTCACTATCAAGCCTTTTCTTTGTAACGCCTTCTGAGCCGCATATCTCGATGCCTACAGCTGCAGACAGGCATTTTTCTGCATTACATATCACGTAGTGTTGTAAATGTTAATAACCTTGTTGATTCTACCATTGTGTTGTGCAAAGATGCAACGCAGATGTATCGATACACAGAAGAAGAAAAATGAAATTACATCATCCAAGTTTCTTCCTTGCAATCAATAAAAGTCAAGTTTTATAGTTTCGCCAGCAATTTAAACACGGTTATCTAAACGGTTTTCCCTTAATATTGACATCACAGCAAAAAGTTTACAATTCATTATGGTTTGTGGTCTGCCTACAGAGAATCACGTAACAAGAAGTGTGCAAAACTTTTCAGAACCCAAATCTACTAATGGGGCATATGGCAATATTAAAACTTGATGCACATTGTCAACTTGCCAACTTTACTTCCAGTCTAATTACAAATGATATCTACCATTTCTTTTAACGATAATGGCAAATTTTCTCTGTCCTCGTAGTACAAAAGTACAAAGTACACAAGGTAAATATGGGTTTCTTTGCGGTTTTGGAAATTTATCTGCCATATCATTACGAATATCTTGCACATGTTATTTACATAATACATTACATCCAAATAGTAGCCTATATCAAATCACATTTATATATTTGTATGTCTCACAATGTAATGCACTTTCAGTGTTATGAGGTGGTCTGAGGAAAAACGAATGGAAAAATGAAAATGAGCAGGGAAACCTTGACTCACACACTAAAAATCGTTTTGCGTGCATACAAATGGTTGAGGTCTTGACTTCCGTTCTGTTACAGCCATATATAGAGTACTATGTCATACGGAGTGTATATTTTCCTATTTTCAAACATTGTGCAAAGCCTTATATCACGTAATATTCTGAAAATAGCTCACATAGGTTCTTAGAGTGAAGTACAAACACCATATCATATTGGCTACTGTATTTTCACTATGGCCTTCCACAATCAACAAATAAATCCAAGTTTGTCCTAGCTGAGAGCGAGTTTACTGGAACCATGGCTTGATTACTATAGCTGTGTGCTTACAGTGTGCACCGTGTCTCCAAGATTCATCTGGGACCTGGCCTACCTACACACACGTAGAATTCCGCGTACCTCCTCCATCCAATTCTGAAAAAATGGCATTGGGTCATGTGCTCACTAGATAATGGTGTTAGATATGCTATGACATGTCATAAATTTGTGGAAGCACAGGACGGAAATTGCGTGGGGAAGGAATAAGGGAGCATATTTTTTGGGATTTCAACCTCAATGACATTTAGGCTGCATACCTGTAACCCAATAACCATATAAAGGTAATGGGGCAAATTGTGAGATGATTGAAAAGCGCATTTGTGATTTGAGTTTATTTTCTCGGAAGCCTGCCTTCCGTATATATTGTCCCGTGAGGTTTTACTATCATGATTTTATTATGATTATCGATAGTGAAACCCCATCAACGACTATGTGTCTGCATGTGTGCATATCGTGTCCATCATCGTATGCAGCAATAAATTCACAAAGCCGAGCGTCTAATATAGTACAGACCGCTTTCTGTACTCAGTACTATGTTGCAAATATTACTTACCCATGCCCATGCCAGTCTACTTTCTGAACGAAGATTAGGGTTTAAGGCATTAAATATTAAAATAGTAATGAAACTGACCTAGAAACGAGCGAAAGTTGAAGTCGGGTTGGCTTCGTCAGGCGTTCTTATCGTCCTTCGGACTGGTTTGTTGTCAGTCACGGGAAAGCAGACCACCACGCCAATATTAGGCACCTCGTTCCAACAGTGGCGGTGGCATCCTTTACAGCATGTAAAGTGGAATCAGGCGAGTCCAATTATAAAAGACGAACGTTCGAGAATTCTAAACCTATTGCCTTTTCACTCTGTAATATTTCTGTACTTAAACTTATAAAAGAGTTTGCATGTACGGAAATTCAGTTTTTGTCGTTTGATTGATTCGTGGTCTAATTTTTGTAACCGTTAGTAGCTTATAATAATAGGCAAAATGTGATCAGTAAAGAATTAATGTCTCAATCCTTCAATCCTTTTCCGTACACTGGCGGCGCAAAGCAAATCTTCTACTGCTACACAACACAATGTTTTTTGCAATTTGGACACCCGGAAACAGTATGTTATTTTCCTTGTCGTGATTGTAAAGTTTCGGTCGCACATTACACAAAAGTTTTTTCAACATATAAGTATTTAGGCTTCTATATAGAGTTTACTGCGAAACTGGGAACTTTTTTTCTTTATCGCCCTAGCTATTGAGCAGTCTTAATCAATGTGTGTCCAAAGTAGGTCAATGCAATAATGTTACTGTGTATGTATTTAGATGTAGCTGAAAATTCATAGGGCTCTGTGCGACGTTGGTGGTGGCACCAGTCTGTTCTCCACAACCATAACAAGTTCTATTGAAAATGTCACAAAAGTGTTGCCATTTCTGAGGAGTCGCTCAGTCTCAACTTTTATCTGGTGCTGTCTCCAGATTTTCTTTTTAATGAATTTCTTCACTCTATGTACTACTGTGCTATGTCACTGTAGCAGTTTGTTCGAGTGCAAAAGTCACTGCACTGTAAATGTATTTAGTAGTTGGGAAAATGTTGTCAAAACAGAAAGTAGAACATGCAGTATGTATAACTATATTTTTCTGGAAGAGTTGAACCTGCAAGTAGTAATACAATACTGTAGGTCTATAGAGATCCCTGGGACGATTTTTTTGATGAGTTCTTTGAATACACACATATATATATGGAGAGAGAGAGGATCTGCAAGCAACAACGAAAAAACCACCAGGAAGTCGACTGTGCCTGAGCTCACTCACCGTTGTATTCCATGAACGGGAATGTAATGCCCGGTTTCAGTTTCTCGTTTCGGTTGTGTTCTCTCTGAAATTGGATAGAGAGAACAGAACACACAGGCAGTGTGACCGAGTCAGTAACCAGGAAGAACAAGTTTATGTATGCGTGTGTTTACGGTGCAATGGTATGGTGGTCGTAGAGCAGGTAGTTCCACTACTAAGGTACAAGTTCTGCTGCTTTTACTGCACAATATATTCCGTTTCACGATTGCACTCGCACTCTCGCAATCCGCTGTGACGAGCAGAACAACTGGAAGTTATGAGAACCGAAGCCAATGGCCATTTAGCTGTACACGGCCAGAACTTTGCTATTTTGCTCCGTTAGAAACTCTGCTTCTGCGTGTTCCAGACTCTTTCATGAAATTCTAACATGAGTCACCTCTCATCCATCACCACTGCCACTGTATTTATTATTTGCATTAGCGTTCTATAGAAGAGCTGTTCCCGTCACCTTACAGACAATATAACAATAAATAATGTGCCAATCTAATCTGTAGTGTATTTAAAATTGTGGTGATTACGAAGTATACAGAGAAATAAAATTATAGAAATTTGATGTGGTTTAATTGTAGTCATTTCCACATTTACATAACTGTAAATGATTCATTAACATTGAAAATATGTCTGTAGGTCTCCTCTGCACTTTATCACAGTTCAATGCAATGGCAGATATGTAATTGTAAAGCGTAGAGAGGAAATATTAAGGTATTAATGGTAATGGTATCCTGTTTTGTTCATTATTATCAATCAGCAACCACGACGCTGACAAATGGTTGACAGTTGTCCTAACTTCCTTGTATGCAATTTCAAATCGGGGGTAACGCTTATCCTAAATAAGTAAATAAGAAATACTGAAACTGTCAACAGTCATGATGAAAGCTGAAATTAATAATTTTCAGTTCATAAATATCAATTCTCCGAGGAACAAAGAAAGTTTCTTTCTTTTACTTCTAGGATTCTGCAGCAGTAGAGTTGTTCAATATTTGTAAAATAAAAGTTAGGATTGCTTCTTTCAGGATTTCTTCCAGTGACAAAGTTACTTTTTGCTGAACTTCTACTTCTACGTGCTCACCGGTAAACAGAAGTGATAGCCATAGGAAAAAGTCGCGTGTACACAGAAGAAGCCAAAATCTTCATTACCGAATGAATTCGATTCTTTCCACCCACGTTAATTTCTCATTTCCTTTAAATCCTCTAGATTAATTACATTGGCTGGAACTGATATAATAAAACTGCACAATAGAATTAGAACAATCCGGATGCAACACGCGACCTTCAAACAACGACCAACCCTAATCATGTACGACACACTGATTTATTTAATTTAAGTAAATATTGATGAATTCTTTGATTAAGACAAAAGAAACACGCCTTCCACTGAAGAACAAAGTCAGACAATATTTGAAACAGCAGCAGCAACCGTCAGACAAATCACTAATCACTGACCACGAGACGAACACAGGTCTATACACATTGTACGCAGAAACAATCTTGCTAGTGTACGGTGAACGATTCCATTCTCTGATTGCTCCTTCTTCTTCTTCTTCTTCTTCTGCTAAAGGATGATAGATTCGTTTCGTTTCGTCTCAAATCGACTAACTATGTTCGTACACTTCAAGCGAAGAGCAATAATGCAATGCCCATAATTAAATTCCTTCATCTTCACATTGTTCACAAGGCGATGCATTACCGGCACTTGCTCTGGGTTACCTTTACACGTATAATGTAAGCTACGTAATTCTAGTTAGTGGAAAACATGCATGTGTGGAGAACCGGAAGAGTTAAATGTGTATTAAATAACATTCCCTTGTGTACGTCTGTCTGTATCTCTGTATGCATTATTACGTATTACGCTACAATAATAAAGGCATTTACATTAACTGAAGTTTGATGGGCAGGTTGAGTGACTGGATTCTGTTGCTACAGTTCATTCAGAGTCAAGTCAAGTCAAGACTGTAGCACTCACTCACTACACTCGTCGTACTCACTGATCAAAACGGGATAAAAAAATTCTACTTTGATAGCATACCTTACTGGGAGCAAGGTGGACTAACTGACTGTGAATACAGTCTAGTAGTACGGATAGGATTGTAAGAGGGAGAATCCCAAGAAAGCAATTGTAAAGTTATATAGTCACAATAAACAAAGGAATTTCCACAACGTGGAAATGGTAGACACAATAAAATTATATAACATTCACATAACTAACATAATAACATAGACCTATATATTTAGCGGAAAAATAAACTTGGCTGTTATTACTGGTTACCTGAGTTCAGTGAGTCGCTATATGGCCATATCGTGAGGCTCTTCTGATTTTGTGGCTACTGTTGTCTGTTCTGTTGTGTCGATGTTGTTGGTTATTCGGCAGTCAAGCCAAGTAAATGCGTTGGTTTTCTGCTTTTTTTAATGTACCATGAAATAGTAAAGACCCCAGAAAGAGCAGTTAGGACAAGCCTACTAAATAGTTTCCATTGAATACACTGAACAGTAGTAAACTTCAGTTCTCATCAGTTGGGTGAAGTTCAATTATTATTGTTTTGTAGTTAAAAGCAAGTTTATACATGAAAGTCAGATAGTATTAAGTAAATTTAAAAAAATGCATACTTATACATACTTAAAGTGTAAAAGTGCACGCATATCTTGTCTAATAAAGAACTATCACGAAACAATACGAAAACTAACATTACATAACGAATTGTTTTGCTTGAGCTTCCTATTTCACTTTATTGTTTTATTTAAGGGTGCGTTTAAAAATTACTTGTATTGGGCAACATGTAGTAGCTAGTAACCAAGCTTATGGTCACGCGTGTGCTATACGTGCTAATTCTACATTTATTAAGTACATAATGTCTATAACTGAAACGGAGTGCAGGGAAAAAAATATTCTTGTGGGTAGACTTACACAGAGGTTAACCTTCTGCCAGCCTGGACTCGTCTTACTAAACAATACACTTTGTTTTTCAGGTATAACTAATGGTATAGATTAATCAGAGGAAACATAAGAACCAACAAACTGAGCTGCGCTTCAGTTGCGTCCGCTAATCTACGATTTCCGCAACATTTTCTTTCGTTTTATACGCTTGTAATTCATTGTGACAAAATGAATGGAGGAGAGGAAGACGATGAACTTATCCGCGCCCTGCATCTCAATCACTTGATAGCAATTAAAACTTAACTGTTTTATGTTTACTTATTACTACCTAAGATGCTACATTGGAATTAGACGTTATGTGCGTTGTACCTATCAAAGTCGTAATCAGGAAGTAGTGGAGAGATTTTTTTTATAAAATATGAATTGCCGAACTTTAGTAGCTTCAACTAGACTAAAAGTCTCAATGCATAGTTCCTGTGTGATTCTATAAGAGGGGTTTGGATGCATTCCAATTTTGATAAGGAATTTTCTTAATGGGAGACTGCTAGGAAACCAGCTTGCTAATTTATACACGATTACTTTAATACAAGATTTGTGCATTATCAGCAAACAAATGTAATTTCGATAATGTTTACTTTGATTTGGAATTTTACTAAAGAAATCTGCACGTACGCAAGCAGAAGCTTTGAGAGTCGTAAAAAAGATAGATGAGACACGGGATGGCATGGTGAAAATGTCCCAATTAGATTTGTGTGTGGCAAGTCGTGCGTAATTCAAAGCAAATACAGGCATACGGTTGAACAGATGACTAGTTGAAACAACTTTCTCCAGAGCAACTAATGTAACAGTCCACAGGAAGAGGATGAGTGAAACGAACCATCTATAATTAGATTCGTTAGCAATGACCCTGACTAAGAGGGTACCGCTGCTTCAGCGTGTGGAACAATTAAAGCTTTGTTTTCCATGCAAACATAATTGTACTGTTTTGTGATACGTGCTTCTTTATTCTCACTTGCTGCGGGCAGAGTACTTTTGATTAGAACTTTTGATTTCAGAATATTCAGGAGATCACATTCCGTATGTCCAGTTATATTTCTGTCTGGGTAAATATAATTCCGAGCTAATTAATTATTGTTCAGAGACTCAGAGGCGGAGAGCGCTGACTTTCGTTTGAAGGTTAATCAAATCGCATTCCCAGACACGTATTATTATTTATTTATATAAACCACACACACGCGTCCATTGTAAATTCGATCGAGTTTATATGCGTCTTCATGCAAAAATAATTGAAGTCAGTATTATTCACGTGTTTAATAATTATTTAATACAATGTATCCGAATTCTTTAAAAAAAGCCTGTTTAATTTTCTATGAAGTTAAATCGAAAGTTGTCATCTTCCATATAGGTGCATACGAACTTGTTCAGGTTCTAACAGGTACTACATTCATTCCATTGGCGTAATGCATAAAAAATGCTTTGATGGAATCCATTTTTTACGATACGTCTCAAAACAAAGGGTGAACAAACTTTCCATCTTGTACATCACACAAAGATGTTGTGTGTGCGGTGTTCGCATGGTAGTAGGTATATCTGCAGTGATGCGGTAACGATCGCAGTAAACCTTTTATTCGATTCAAGTCTGTAGTATGTCGGTTTTATGTATACCGTGTTCAAATTCGTTGTTAAAAGTTTAATTTGCACACTTTTGTAAGCACCATGTATTGTAAACAAGAGCCGTAAATCAATCTCACTTACTTGACATGCTAGTTACTAGTTGGAACTTAACTGCATTTAGACCCAAATATTCTCTGCGAATTATCTTTAAAAAGTACGCAGTGGAGCAAAAGCCACTTTTAAAGAAACAATAAAAATGCTAGAGGTATGTATTTATTAGATTTTAAAAACGCTATTCAATGCTTGTACACAGAATATGGTCAAATTTATAAAAGAAGTCTTGCGCCTGTATATTCTGTGGTATGACTGAATTTATCAAAATACATAACCTCTAAAGAATGCAGCGGAGACGAAGGTCAACCCATACCACTATTGCACTCGGCTAATTAATATATAACATTTTTCCGACACTCCCCGTCACACAAAAGTGAAGATAAAATCATTTGCACCAGTGATCCAACTAAAGCATTCTTTGTAAATCAAATTATTCCTTACGTGAGACTGAGATATTAAAGCGAAGCAACCGCTTAGCTTCTAATAACATTGACCTACCAGCTGAATGAACTTTTTCACCTTTGTTGCATGTTTTTTACCTTGTTGTTACGGATTGAGCTTGAATAGATGCATGAGTAAGCAGACTTCTTAACGAGTTTTCAAACACAATAAAGACACAGCCATAGCGCATACGTATGTAGTCATAATTTGCAACCAGAAACACTAGAAGCACAACTACAAGATAATTACTGCACAATAAACAACTATTTTACACAACACAACATTCTCTTCACTTTAAGAAAGCTGAAAGAATGGAATTATTTATAACAGCATTGGACAGATATTTGGGTATATGTATTATACTAGTTGTAGATGCTTATGTAGGATTCTTAAAATGCCTAAGAGCACCTTTATACTGAGAAATCAGTGAATGTAAATTTTACGCTTGTTAAATAATACCACAAAAGTAGAAAATACAAACAGTATAATAATCTAGATAAATTAACGGGTCACATCAGCGAACATGTTGTGGTTGTGGGATTCTCCTAAGCAAATGCGGAATTACAGTATATGCAGCGTCTATCATAATATTAATCAATACAATTTGTAGCTAAATTATATGTAACGAAATGTTAATGAAAATGAGAACTGGATACATTGCGGTGTAACATTATTTTAATCAAAGAATTCCGTGTACTTATGTATACATGTGTGAATAACTGGAAGAGAATGAATGAATAGAAGAATTCATACACTTCGCTACTTTTGCTACTGAAAGTTTACATACACAAAAGAGGATCGTGAGAGCAGGTGAGAGTGTGTTGTATATTCATTACTAATTGTTGCATATCGAGTGTATCGTTGTGTCAAACCGGTGCTACAAATTCTAGTTTGGATATTCATTTGCTTAGGTACAATGAAGACTCCAAAAAAACGTTTTTAAATATATTTTTTCATTTTTAAAAGATGGATTATGGGAATCTCCATTTCGTTAAATATTATAAAATTACAAGTCGTCTCCTTCAAATAGATGCTACAATATTGAGATAGGCATCTTATCTTAACGATGTGCACACAAAACTCTTGATGGCTTATTCATTCACTTTATGCATTAAACTACATAACATCTTATACACATCCACATACATATAAATATGTGTACACACAAGAACACATTATAGAGGACAGTTGAATAAAACTGACTACAATTAAATGTGTACAATTCGAACAATATGCAATGGCAACACTAATTATGGTAACAAGGAAATATTTAAAGCGGCCTTGTCAAAACTTAATGAAAATTCGTATAGCTTACAGCAGCAAAGAGAAAAGTTACAAAGTTAATTATAAGATAATAAATAAATAGTTCGTAACGAAGCATAAGTCTATGATAGGAAAGTCATACGTACTATTTCAAAATAATATGTATGTGCCTATTGTGAATTGCTGGTAAACATCCAAGTAAGCATTTTACTTCTGTATCATTCTGTTCTTGCCTCCAGTGTACAGTTGCTTTCAGTTATTGCACTGCTGATATCATTATTTTAAGTTAAAATTCCTTTCAATTTGTACATGCTGACTGGTGTGACGTGGTTCCGATTTTAACCTACGTGCTTTCTCATCTGTGTGAAATCTGAAATGCTGCTTTATTTATCCAATATCTGTCCATTGAATAATGCCAACCTTTTTTCCTTTTGTTATACAGATGCTACCAAGAATTTTGAAGCGATGTAGAATGTCATTATAGCCTACTGAAGGTGTCGCTACGTAGCTCTGACATTGCTAACCTCTCCAGTAGGTCAAAGAGTATTACTTGGAACTTTGTTTAGTATATTCTACTAAACGCGAACAATGAGACATGACGATGAACACATGGCGCACATTGTACGTAGGTATATTTAACTAAACCAAACCAAACACAAACGTCATCTGTAAAAATGATGCATATTATTTGGCTTATAGTTCGATTTCAGCAATTGGTTTGGACCTTGTCTTACCTTGAAGGCAAATGTTTCATGTGCACGGGAAAAAATGACTCATTGGAAATAAAAAAAATTGTACTTGTGCATCGCATTTTCAGCGTTTATTTGTAATAAACGCTGCAACTGTAATTTGATCGTCCTATAGTGTCACATCAAAGCGAAGAGAGCATGTAAGCGATTCTATTTAGTAAATGCTAAAAAACAAAATGTGTACATTTGCATTATTTTCGAATTGGTCGTACAAATTCCGAAGAAATTGCGTTAAATAAGTACTTGAAATGTGAAATTTACTACATACATATTATGTACATATGTACCTACATATGTATAATGTTGGTCTGCGGAAAAAAGCTGCGGATCTTTTACTAGTCTAGTTACAGTATTAGCTACATGAGAATATCATGCAATCATTGATGCAACCATACGTATTGTAACATCCGAGATTATTGCAAATGGTTATGATTGGGCTGTACTCGCTCATCTGTGGAAGTGGAAATGCGGTTTCATATTACTTAATGTAAAATTGCTACAAGAAATAGGCATTTACTTATGTGTGCCTTTGAAGTATAGAGGTCTGAGAATTCATCAAATTCTGGGCATGTTTATACTGATATACATACTTACTATTTACAAAAAATCGATCGCAATCATTAGGTATATTGGTGAAAGCTGAAATTGAATGTGATGAAAGACCTTTCGGGTAACTTGAGGAACTTGATTAAATAATCTTTCCCCAAAGAATTGAATACACAGTTTCATACTAATAAATAGTTCCATAGTATTTATATTTTATAAAAAGACCATGGACCGATTCAATTTCGATCTGTCGCGGGACGACTCATTCCTTAAATTGTCAAGTTTGTTTAATACAATGAAGGAAGTGTCACCATAATAAGTAAATACTTACTAATGGTTATACCTAAAAATTAATAATCATTACTTAATACCATACCTGGAACTCTAGTACTTACTTGAGGAATATCAACGAGATTCTGTCCTTCTTTCCAAGCAGTCTTCCAAACGAATGCTAATTTCCAGAAACCGGAAAGGTCGGCAAAAATCTATTCTGGCCGTCGCCTGCATCTTAACGAATATTTTAGAGAAATTTCAATCGAAGTTAGGATGGCTACATTTTCAAAACGTAAATTCGGGGCAAATTTCATATATACTACATACATGAATTTAAAATTTTAAAAGTGGTACCACTCAAAAACCTGAAAATATAGATCTACAATGAATTTCGAAACTTTTTAAATATTGTGTAATCGATTGGAATTCGAGTGATTTTTTAAGGATAACTCATAACATTGTGTGAAATATACAATATTCTGCCGGAACTTCGAAATTTTTTGAGTTTATAAAAGATTGCCTCTGAATACCGGGAAGGTTGGTCACCAATGCTACTAGTTGTGTACCCTTCTACACCAAATGTCCGCATGCATGTACATTTTGTACATGGTTCTTTTTCCCGACAGGTACTTCTATTAAAATTAGAAAGAGCTATTCGTGATTATTCTCATTCGTGCAAAACAAACAGTAATAATTCCAATAGACTGTCAGTCGGTCATTATCACATCAATGTAGAACTGGCGAATGGGTTATCACATTCATGAATTCACAAACCCTTTGTGCATAAATACATATATTCACAGTATGCTTGTGCTAAGCATATATATAAATTACCAGTGGAGCATTTTTATTGTGCTAATAATTGCCTTTGAACACCTAGTGTGTGTCTATGGCGCATAATTAGCAATTGCCATCAGTAGGTGTGAGTTACGTGGATATTTGTAATTGCCTATTATTCCAGATAATGGAGAATTTATACAAACAATACTTCCCCGAGATAATAAATTTAGCTTTAGTATAATTTAGTTTTTATAATCGAGTCAGTTTATATGTACATATCTGTAGAAATTATAGTTAGTAGGTTGATAAGTAAATAAATTTAGGTACAGTATTTTTAGTAAATATGTTCAAATTATACATTGTAATTTGTAATATCTTTAAACATTTTCAAAAAGGTAAGGAAAAGAAAATTTCGGCGTGTTTCTTGTAATTAGTGTTTCCTAAACCTGCTGCAAAATTTTTCAAAATACGAGTTGAAGAAATCTAAGAATTTCCGAAACAATCGACCGAGGGATCTATCTGACATGGTGTTAATTTATTACAGTTAATAATTTGTATACTGACTAGAAACCATTTCTTCTAATGTTGAAAGAATTATAATAATAAATTGCATTAAACTTATGTTTTAGCAGGAGCTGGTAAACTGTATGGGGTATCTGGTTATGATTACTTACAGATGAATACATAGAAGCTACTGAGAAACAAATAATTAACATATTTATTGTACAAGCCAACTTGATGCACCCATTGAACTCATGTGGATGTCGACTTACAATTAAGATGTAACTCCCTCAGTTAGTACTGCACGAATGATTTTCCATGTTATTGTCACCAGGCTGTTTTTGGCACTTTTGCAGCTGTATCAAACATATTGTTGAATGTGACCCAATGTAAAAATTTGCACCTCGTCCTTTCCATAGTCGCATAGAGATTATTTGTAATAGTTCCTCACATTTTCTTTGTGTCCAGACTGGTACATACATATAAATCTGAGGCTAATAAATAGGGCAATCAGTTCTCCATTAAGGAGGCAGTACATTTTTGCGGCGGTAGACAGACAGCAGGTGCATCTACTTACACAGCAGATTAAGAATGAAACTCATCTCTATCGCCTTTTTGGCTCTTACAGCCCTTGCTGTTGAAGCTGCTGACGTAACAGATTTTCAATTACATTCCAATTTAAAACTTCCATTCAAAGTTCTGTAATAATTCTTTGCAGAAGAGTCTGTAATCTAAAACAGGAGTATTTTTTATGCAGGATGGCATCTTGAGGGCATTTTTAGATGCCGAGCCGATTCACCCCACCGTTCGCATTGCTTCAGAAACCTTACCGTATCCAACAGGACATATTGTCACCAATGAGGAATTCCATGGAAAATTCAGGCCTTTCGAAGGTAAAACTACGCAGTACTTACCATTTATGTATTCAAAAAACTTATAAAAAATAGTATTCTTCATTTTTGATTATTTTATAAAGGATGCTCCTTGAACGTCAGTAGTTTAAAAGCTTCCGATTATGGCAATATTACATCTCCACTGTACCCCTTGGACTACCCGGCAAGTCAAGATTGCCTTTGGTCCATCGAAGTGAGTTTGAAAACCTTGCTGCGAATTTTATTTTTATACCTTGATCCTTGTAGAATGTTAAATATTTATATTTTCCACGTTATATTTGATAGAGTGAACCTGGAACAAAGATCGTTGCTACATTTTTCGATTTTGTGACTCAACCTTGGTTTTTCATCTATTTTGACTCAGTCGTCGTATCGAAGGATGGACAGTTTTCAAAAGTTGACACGTAAGTTGATAGCGTAATAATATTCAGGTGTTCTCTAGTGTATTTGGGTTACTAATAATACTTAATTGCATTAGGATGGCTGGAGACTTAAATGACAGAACTCCATTCACAGTTACATCGGACAAAAATAAACTAGCAGTTCGTTTCGAGTCTTCCCAATATTCAAACTACCGAGGATTCAAACTGGAATATATTGTATGCATCTTAACTATTGAAATAGAATCAAATGGGTATATATGCAATAATGTCTGTACCCTTTTCTTAGGTAACTCCGGATGAAGATTTCGTTACACCGACTGTTTACGATGGTACAAATTGGTCTTAGCGTAACTTGTGTATAATTATGTGCATGGACAAAAACAGACTATACAAATTGTCATTTAATTTCAAGGTGTTTGTGGAGAATCTTACACATTAGAAGAGGGATGGGCTCCCACTACCACAGCAGCTCCAGAAGAGAGCACAGAGACGCCTACGAATTCCAGTCGCATTATTGGAGAAAATCCGGCATTTCCACATCAGTACCCTTGGATGGTATACGATTACGAAAATACTATAAAACGGGTCTCCCATGACAAGTTTCTAATTCTAATTTTAAAAATTTCAGGTAGCACTCCTAATCAACAACAGGTCTTTCTGTGGAGGTGAATACTGATTGTAATAATAATACATACGTGTTAGTACAAAATAATAATGCATAATTTAATCTAATACAGGTTCGGTGATAGACAGCAGGCACATTTTGACTGCAGCTCATTGCACAGGTGATTACAACTTTCAAGTAGAGAACCTATACCTACCGATTTAAAATAATTTTTTAAATTGATTTATAATTATATCAGATGGGGCCGAGCAAATAACAATTCTGCTGGGAAGTCACAATATTAAAAAACCTAGTTCAGATCCTGGAGAACAATCGAGGAAGATTGTGAGTATCACTGCGGAAAACATCTTCCAACATCCAAATTATGATGGAGAAGAAATCTCTCATGATATTTCCATTCTTCGCCTTCCACAAGAACATGAGCTCGACTTCACCAGTATTTGCCTCAACACTATCTAATTAGTAATATTAAAAATTAACATTAAGAAATTTATGGTTTTATTTCTACAGAGGAAAACAATATTCGCCCGATATGTCTTCCAAGTCGTTACATGATGAAGGACGCAAATGTGGGAGAAACGGTTCAAGTCTCTGGATGGTAAATTCATGAAATTATATAAAAAGTAAAAAATAAGAAAGAGTAAAACTACCGGATTATTAATGTTGATCAATACTTATTTTTAAAAACAGGGGAATCAAATCAGACGGTGAGCTTTTTTAATTGGCTATGTTATACTGTATGTTATTTAAACTCCTCTTTAATAACGCATTTATTTATATTAATTCATCTGCATCTTTACAGACTCCAAGGGTGTGAGCCCAGAGCTTCAGCACACGAAGCCCACAACCGTGATGTCCAATGCAAACTGTAGGCAGATGTTCCGCGATCTTATCAGTGGAAATCAAATTTGTATGAACACAACTCCAACGAATTCAGCTTGCAAGGTAAAAGTTGAGAATTATGCTCTTAATTGTTGGTATTGTAAATAAATACTTAAAAAGACATAATAAATTAGACATAATAAATTGATTTGTTGGGACAACTGTAGGGTGACAGCGGTGGTCCACTCTTCACCATATTGAAGGACGAAGGACGTAAAAAGTCTTACATTGTACAATACGGAATTGTATCCTTTGGCTCGTTCTCTTGCGAACGTGGCTTTCCCGTAGCGTTTACGAGAGTCACTGCCTTTTTAGACTACATCGAACAGATCACGGGAAGGAAATCTAACTAATCTTCTAATCTGTTGTGAATGCTGATGTCGCCTCTAAATTCATACACTAAAAGAGCTTTACACTTTCTATTTCTCGGAATGTATACTTAATTAGTTTCACGGATTGTACACAAGAACTATAGAAAATGCCATTTTTTTGTTCTACCTTCTTTTCTCTTTTATGTGATCGTTTTTCCATGATCTTTTGCATATCTCCTTTTCATTGTACATGGTGTCGTTGGTGCTTTGTACATTCTTAATTTTCTTCTGTACTTTACCCAAACTTTTCCGAAATTTGAATTTTATTAATCTTACCCTAAAGTTAGTATTTATATTACTTCTGCACTCCATGCGACACAAAGTATATTTGTTTGTTTCAGTATGTATTTTCCAGTCTGAATATAGTTTGTAATGAAATTGTATTTCTGATGAATAAATGCTACAAATTACTGCGATGTTGTGCTTTATCATGGGAGAATAACTCTGCAAAATTGCAGTGATGCGATGCACTCCGATTGCTGCTAGCTTAAAACAATATTTCACCTTTTAACATAACTTAGAGTTTAGAGTCAACTAAAACTTTAATGCTGAATACGGTGGATGTGGTTGAGTAGATATGCTTTATTAATCACTAGAGTCTCTATAATTGAATTCAAAATGTCCTAGAGAATGCTAACTTTTATTCGTTTGAAATTGGTAGCCAGATGTACTTTTATAATATGGAATGAAGTAGAGCGTTTGTAAATATTTGCTTTTAGATAACTTTACATCATTATCATCCTACCAGTGATAGCGCCATCGGGGACGGAAAACCACGGTGAACCTTGAATTCATGTGCAGTTCTCCAGAGCGTTGATTGTATGGTAGACTGAGGATGTGTAGAAAAATATCCAATAAATGAATAAAAACGTCACCATTTACATTAGTATCATCAAGAGATAAAATCGGATTATTTATCTTACGTTCGGTGTGATAAACATTGGAATTAATGAATTCAGTAAACAATTTCGCGCAAAGCTTCACCGTGAACTCATACAAAATTATAACAACTATTTAACTCTAATGGTAATGCTACAATGCAGCACAATTAGCACTCTTTTAAGTGCGCACTTCATATACCAAAATTGTAGGTGACTATATGTACATTATTACACATGCATGGATTTAGTAAAATAATCAGTTCGTCATTGTGCATAACACGGTGTAAGCTTGAAGGTGGAATTTAAGTTCGATGAAACAGCGACACATCAATTTTTAGAGTATTCCATCATTTGTAATGCTACTTGCAGTTGCAGAGCTGTACATCTGTACAGAGAATATATGTAATTCATATCAGCATACGTAATATATTGTCTGTATAATGTGACATTAACGTTTGCAACTCTGCGGCTGTTTATTGCTCCACTTGTATTACTCACATTCATTTGTACCTATGAACACAGTCAGCAAAATTTGCTGAAATATTCAGAGGCTACATCACAAACACATACTGAATATTTTGAACGAATTACAACACAACAACTAGTCACAATATGACGATCGTAGAACAATCGATTTTCGAACTTGTTACGAAAGCAAAAAGATTTGCAAAAGTAGAATTGGTAAGTACAAGTTTAATCCCAATTTAAGTTCATTGTATTTTTATTAGAAAAGCACGTTACTTCAACTCAATGTACGTGGATTATGTAGATTAATGCTGGAATTGGCGTGGCAGTATTTGGAATAATTTTTCTCCTTTTCTTCCCTTGGGGGAAGAGACTTTACGCTGGCGGTACTCATTGACACCCTATACATATCAAATACAAAACTTGTTGCTCTGTTGCAAATGGGGGCGTTATTATGAAATGCTCATGAATTTTCAATTAATATTTCTTTGTTTTTTTGAAACTAGATAGTTTGGTGTGGATGGTTGGACCACCCCTGGTCTTTTTCGTAATGGACACTCTAGCTGCTGTACTTCTAATGATATCGATGAGAAACGAGGTATATTTTGTTTTTTCTAGAGTTGATAGTGTAATATCGAAATATATACATATATAAATTACACAAATCATTCATGATATTCGGATAGTATAATACTTACATTTACACACACTGAGTGATAAATTTTTTCAACATTTAAGTTAAATCCGAAGAAGTGCTATCTCTGGATGCTGTTACAAGTGATCAATTTATTTTTACTGACCGTTATGGGGTACTACGTCGTGAATGCTATCTACAACCATGAATACATTATTTATCTGAAGCTGACTGCAGCTTTGATTGTGTTGTACGGCTATAAAAGTCTGCGGATGTACATAATGCACATTTTGATTAACGATATGAAAGCTCGATGCCAGCAAGCGTCTTCAGAGGCTCAACAAAGACAGAATCAACATGTGACTAAATATTGAGTTTGTTGTGCAAAACCAATAACATATGTACTTGCACATAACGTTCCTGAATAACAATACGTTAATTACTTAAATATTAGCATAATTTTAACATTTCTTTCAAAGAGTAATTTTTAATGTGTATCATCTTGTTTTTGGCAAACCCAAGAGGTTGCGCAAATTTGTTAAAATATGACAGTATTCCTTTAAATGTGTACAAAATAATATCTTACATAACAACGATTATTTACGATTTTTTGTTAAAGTTTCGCAAATTATTAAAACGCATCATTCAACATGTAACATGAATGTGAATATTTTGTCGTTAAATTATAAACACGCCGATATTGCCGAATGTCATGTATTTCAGAAAATAGTGGACAAAACACACTTTAGCAAGTAAAAATGATAGATAGCAACTTAAAAACAAATAAAAGCCATTATATGAGCGGCGAATTGAAAGTAAGTTTTCTAGTTTTGGCCATCTAAATAACGGTGGTGTCCTGTGTAGAGATTACAAATTCTGTAGATTATGCCAGGTGAATATTTCAAGATTGAGTCTTGATATTATACTTTTAGGAATACCTATTGCTACAAGATACATATAGATAATGCTATACCAATACCGAAGTAAATGATGAAAGATGACGCAATGAGATTAAAAACAAAAAAAGAAATTGTAAGCTGAATTTTGGTATACTAATCGTGTAAAATCATGTGAATTTTCGCCAAGAGGCTGCTTTAGACTTCACAATGAAATTATTATGCGATAGGAAAAAATTCCATCTTGTCCGATGCACTTTTAGATCAGCTATACGTTATGCACTTTATGCTAGTTGCATTTCTGAGTGAGTGTCCCTCTCTATACGAGTACTACCAACTAAACAATTCTATCTTTGATTATTTACAAACCTAACCTGCAATTAGTGCCGACTGTAGTTTCGACACGTAAGGAGCACACATACCTTGACGGTATAAACTTTGTAGAATTTTTAAACTTTTCTTTCACGATTTAGATAAGGTTAGTGACTCTGTGAGCATGTATTATGGGGCTACAACAAAATAATATTTGGTGCTCTAGATGCTATCTGTTAATTTGATTAAATATTCCTAAAGCACACAGTGAAAGAGAAATGTTAAGCTTCCAAATCAGTGAAAATATAAATTCTTACAGTTTCACTCCTCGTGAGTGTTTGTTTGTGCAAAATTACTCAGTTACCAGTCACAAACCACAATTTAAATTAAGAAAAGCAATTTCTAAAATTACATCTAAAGGAATAAAGTAACCTGGGATTTCTTTTCTGCATATGTGTTCATTACATTGTGAATCTATCGATGATTCACAAACTCTTTCGATTCCAAGGCACAAAATCTTTTACAATTACAATGCTTACAATTAATTAGTACCTTTTAATGACCAATTACAAATATTTATCGAAACATGATTGAGCGTGTTTGCTTAATTTCCACTGATTTCATGTTCCCTTATAACTATCACTTAATACTAACCAATAAGGACACAAACGTTTCAAATGCTTCCATTTCCATGCTCTCGTGACACGTGAAGAAGGCTAAAATCACTAATCACCTTCATTGAGAATACCTGAATGGAAATCATAAAAACAAGGAGTGCATTCACAAATTGAACTGAACAACATTTGCATTTGGAACTAGGTGTTCGTATCGAATAGCATTGCCCGAGTCCCTAGCTTAAAACAAGAAGCAATCATCCAACAAACTAATTGTGATTTTTCTGTAGTGTATGTTGTAGTGCAGTCACTTTTTATATACAATGTATAGGATTGATTACATACAGTAGCGCTTATTAATATATGTATGTAGACCTTGGCATTTCGACAAGCCCAAGATGACTTTTTTGGAGCAGTGACAAAGACCTACTATTTAGTATTTACAAGGTGAAGAAGACCTGCAGGAGTAAATATCATTGACAAGATCGATCTCAAGAGAGATTGAAAAAGTATGACAAAAGTTACGCTGCAACCAACAAATTTAGATTTAAACACAATATGTGCACATAAATTATACTAATATAAATATGTTTCATTAAAATGTAATAGTCAAATACTGAATACTAATTCATCCTTTAATTTTCATTGTGCAATTAATTTCTCCATAATTATATGTAACTTATTCGACGTTATACAGATAGGAAGAATGGATAACTAGAAAAAATAATAACTCCTTTAGAGATAAATGTTACCTACAGACATTTATTGTCTTTGCTGGAAAACAATGCACCTAGGTACATAGTTTTCTACAAGGTATTTGTAAGCATTTGTTTGACAGTCCACCAATGTGAAAGTAGTTGTCAACCAACATGACACGTTTCAAAAGGAAGGACACCTATTTTGCAAAAACATCATCTGCACTAATAAATACATCCAGATCTTGATGTACACACATTTCCAAACTACGTTATACATTTCGTATGGGACGTAATCACAATTGCAAAAACAGATGTGCATACACCACGAAAAACATTTTATTTTTGTAAATAAGTATCTTACAAAAATATACATATGTGTATCAGTGCGGTCTCGACGCTCCCAACTGTTCTACGGCATCCTTGTTAGCATTACATTGTGTGCGTTTACCCAACTTCTGCACCGGAATACACACACGTAACAATGACTCAATTTATTAACAGAGTTCCTACTTACACCCATACATAATGTAGTCGTTTCCACGAAAATTGAACTTTACTATCATATACACAATGTGATTCACAGATTGTCGACAGAGCGAAAGGTGATAAAAACGTCCTCACCTCATGTTTGACATTGAAATTCAGCTCGTTCAACAGAGTCAAGAGCAAATGAAACACATTACCTATATACATATGTCCACAAATGTCTTCTAGATTCAACGATTGCATACACGCAAGTCCACAAGTAGGTCCACAATAGTGTGACATTTCCTGACCCCGCACTACTACATACAACGACAACAGTTGCAATAATACAAATCGCGTAAGGATCTGTGTTGCTGAGCTATTACTTTAGTACAGAAAATGAAGAAGATTCTAATCTTTCTGCTGAATGAACATATGAGTTCGCCATTCGCCAACCACATTATGAACTATCGCGTAACTCTTTGTATAGAATGTACATTCACTCACAATCAGCGAAGTTAGTATAAATACACACTGTATACTAACTCCCAACAATAGTCACATATTTAGTAAGCTTACTACTGTTTTGCATTAAAAGCCAGCGAATGTCCTTGGAATAAACCTCTACAGATGAAATAGTATGATAGGTGATTAGGTTTCAGACTGTGGCTTTCTATTGTGTGTCATTGTCATCATCATCATCCTCCATCCCTAATGCACACAACAACTTCTCAAGATAGTAAATAAGACCAAAGTGAAGAGAGCCAGAAAAAAGACCTAGATCTCTTGAAACTTATGCACTAATCCAATCAAAAAGAACTAATATCTCGACTGAAACAAAACCAAACACAAAGTCAGTCATACAGAGTATAAGTACTGTATCTTTTCTCCTGATATTGTTTGCTCTAATTTTCATTTTCTGACAATAATGCCATACTTTTTCATTCAACCATGTATTTGGTAGATAAAGTAGGTACTACATACAGCACGTGTTAGTGGAAATGTCGAGATACACTTCTAACCAAATAAATACTCGTCCCACGCATTCTGTGATTACCTGTATGGCAACGCAAACAACCGTGGTATGCCTCCCACTGTAAATGCCAAAATTAGATTTTTCCAGCAACATTTAGGGTGAAGTGATACTTTTTTGACCTTTTATAACATTTGTACTGTGAATTTTATTGATCCTTTATATAGGCATATGCCACTGGCGTAACATTACTCGAAATGCAATCCCATGTTCAACGCATCAAAAACTGAACGTGTCTACATAACCTGCCTGTGCACTTGATGATTACATACCAAAGGATAGTCTTTTAATCTGGTCAGTGTAATACAGCATACAACCGTGGTAGTAAGTGTGTTTGAATGAGATACCTGTAGCTGTAGTTGTATGTGTAGAGATGAATTTCTATATTTGGGTCAGGATTTAGTTAGAGCTCTGTAAATAATTAGGACAAATAGAACACTCAAATTGAGAATAAGCGAAAATTTTCAACCTATTAGTTATTTAGCAAAAACATGTTCAACGAATCATCCATCTGCTATTTAAGCATTTTAACAATGCACAGATGAGAAATATTTCACTGTGCGTGTAAGAAAAGTGTTTCCAGTTGTACATATCTATGTATTTGATATCCAAACTTGACTTAACATGACAAACTGGACCGTTGGAAACGCTTGTACAATTTGTTGTTGTAGAAGTCACATCAATTCTATACTCATACATAAGTACATGTTTGTTTGTGGTTTACGCTTTAGAATTGTATGTAGAGAAATCACAAAATTAGATTCGATTTATGTGGTGAAGTACATTTAGCGTTATGATGATGACATGCGGTACTAATTTACATTTCCTGAAACACACACGACTTCCTGTACAATGTGTCGGCATTACAAATGTATGGGTAGTATTAGTTTCTGTGGAAACAACTTATTAAAATATGTGTAGACGATACAAAAATATTATAAACAAAATATTATTTACGGCGAGTGAGCCTTCTAATTTCCCAAGTACCAAATCCTTAGTTTAAAAACATGCGTGACTGCATGTTGCATGTCTCCAGTTATCAGTTTTAATGCGTCAGTTTTGACCTGTTAGTGAAAATACTAAATTTTTATATAGCTGAAGATCTCACAATTTAATTGTCCCAATATTTATGAGGTACTGTTTTAAATTCTATCGATAATAAAATTCTGCTTTATTCTATTAAAACCGAATCTCATTTTAATCTGAACAATAATTACAAGGAATAATCTACAAATATTTCTGCATTAATATTTTAGCCGTAATAGGATCCCCGTGCACAGTTTCGAAAGAAAGACTTCAAAAAAACTTTGGGGCCATTATGAGGTGAGTGAGCCAGTTTCCGTGTTTACTACCGCCTAGCACTCTCCTCTCCACACCACTAGAAACACTATGGTCCACTTTGTAAAAGGCATTCTGGTTTCCATACAATTTCATTTCTTAAAGTGTTCATCTGAAAAAGTTGTTAAATTTCACACAATCTCCCTACCTAAACGTTGACAATTTGGACTTCCGACCTTATGATAATTACTGCATCACAAAAATCCATAATCCAGCCCGAGCACATAATAGAAACTGTTTCTTGGCACTGACAGCCAAAGTCTAACAATCAGTTAATCAGCTAACGTACAATCATATAAAATTCTTTAAGGTTTTCCTAGACCTCTCTGTACTAACTAAGTATCTAGTACTTTACAGTATAAGACTTCTTTGTTATTATGATTCTTCATCGAGTAGCTTTCACTTCTAATTTTTGTTGTGCAAATGCTCTCACTTATTCTGTTTGTAGATAAGGCCGAGTATTCTCATGCAAAGTGCTTATCCACTCACTACGAGTTCTCTAGTAAGGTGTTTCACAACTTTTATGTAGTATTAGAGCCATGAGTTGAATTTACTACAGAACACATGCTACATAGAAGTGAGTATACCAACTAAACATCTCGAAGTCAGCTTGTGCCTTTATGGTAGCCATTAGTGGTAGTTATGAGTGCGAATTATGGTACTCTCTCACTCCACGACCGAGCATAAACCAAACTATTACAGACAAAATTCAAGTACGCAGTTGAAAACACGAATTATGAAGATTACTGACAGACTACAGGCCAAACAATACTGTATATGGCACGGTGGAGCTTATAAATGGTATTCGATTAAAAAGAAACGTATGAATCATCATCATCCCAATCGTATGAAAATTGAACTCACTTGGTTAGTTTTCGCTTTGTGCTTGGCTTATTGCTGACGTTTTTGGTGTACTGTGAGGTGTGCACACTGCACACGCAAATCTGCACTGGCACAATGTGTCAGTTGTACACTTACTTTACTACATACCTTTGTTTTTGTTATTGTGCTTGTCTTGAGAGAGGAGATATTTCAGTTGCCTCAGAACAGGTTCATTCACTTCTCAGTTCAAGATCAAGTTTACTCGCGCAGTAGGTCACTGTGAAAAAGTCCAAAAAAGTCAAGCATATTTTCACTCACTGTTTCAACCACGGTCATAATTTATTACTCAGAGAACGTAGTTCGTAGTTCATGTTCTTTGTGTCCAATATGAATTTTTATATAACGCATATGTATGGTGTACTAAATGTTATATTACTACTGTTAGGATAATGATGGAAATTCAACTGTATATATTCATCCAAATATCCAAAACGTATTAATCCACTTTACAAACCCTCACTCTCGTTCCATTTTCACCCGTCTGAAGTTGAGCCGCAACTTTTTTTTTTACTTTCGATTAATTCACAGTTAGACTAAAATCATAGTAATCATAATACTTGGATGCATTTATTCATCATGCTGTTGTCTGCAGCAGTTCTATCATAGCCTGCCTGCAGTGGAGTAATAATTAGTAAATTATGTTTTTCGTTTTTCGAAAATTAGCTTAGTATTATACTATGTACAATAAATTATATATCAAACAAACGCATTAACTACAGCTTGTTGTTAGTGTAAAAGTGCAGTAAAATTGGACACATAAACTTGAATTGCAAAAAAGAGAAATCCGTTTCTATCTCTTCGAAAACGTTAGGTATATTATTTTTAGTGATTGTTCTGTGACAATCAGCATGATAATGCATGCATGAAATCGCTTCTGTACATAGTAGTCACAACTACAACCACAACGTACATATGTACAAATGACTGTAGCACGACAATGTTGACTTTTAGGTGCGCGTCTACATTATAAAAACTAATGAAGTAGGCATGCTCGAGAAATTGGAAATTTGCCGTTAAGTAGCAATACTCTTGAGTTTGAGTGTCCACATATATCTGTACTTATATTACATATTTACTTGTGTTATACGAGTAAACTCGTATAATGTACTATTAGTATGTTACTCTAGAATGGATAAATAGGAAAGCATAAAGGTGTATAGGTACATGTGTCACTGATGACAAATAAAATGTTATGACAGAAAGCGGATAATATCTTTCGATAAAATATTGCTGCTTCGAGAGTAAAGTCAGGGAGAGAGAATTTGCATACAGACTCATGTCTTTAATAATGTATAGTATAAAATTATTTAGTGGTATAAAGCATGCATTTAATGTTTTCGATTTCGAAATTAATTTATACACTTTTCCTCACGAGTTCGCTAAATGGGTTTGCTCGGAGAGAAGAGGTTGGTAGGGATTGGTAGGGATGGATCTGATTTCTCTACCTAGAATGTACATGAAATATGAAGGGACACTCCACCCAAACTATCGAATTGAAAAGTATTTATCGTCCACCTCTCTGGAATCTAGCATTCAATGCACCGGTCATTGTCAGAAAAGGGAAAGTACATGCGTACATGTGGCCATGTAAATTGAAACGACAAACTTGGCGCTCCGTGTATGTATAGTATAACAATAATAACAACAATAAACACCAAGTTAATAGACTTTATTTGGGATGCAATGTTATCTTGATGTGTGTGACCTGCTCCTCATTGTGCGATCCCTAGAACAAAATGAGAGGAAAGAAAAGACTTCTTCCCATGTAAATGTATTGCAAGGTAGACAAAATCTCTTCCCACCCTTTTAATGTTCAAAATCAACAGACGGATGTAAATATGCAAATGCGAATCATCTTTCAGTATCATTAAATTCCACCTCTTTTACGAAACTCGTAGTTTTCCATTTCATTTTCTTTATGGTATCTCTGTACACAAGAAAGTGAACAGTACCTTGTATAAAAACAAAGTCTAAAAATTCCTCTTTTACATATAATCGTTTTTATACAAATAGTTATACTAAAGGCAGATGGGTACATGATCATAAAAATAATGATAGGCTACATAAAAGATTGCTGCTAGCATGAAAAGGCTGCCTGAATACGCCTTCCACCACTAAAACAGTAATCGCATTAGATGTATTAACGCTGTGCGAACCACAATTGTTTCAACTTGAGATGATTCGCTTTTTGTAGTCATTCTTCCATCTCTGTAAAAAAGATTCTAAAGTGTGGATCTAACCTAATAATAATTCTACGATGCGCAGAGGTGCAAGAAATTGCACGACGGGAAGCTAGAAGTAGTAAACCATATAAGTAAATAAACACGTAGTTAAGAAACTTTCGTCCAAGCATACAGTCGCATAAGTTGACACATTAATGCTACGGCTTATTACATTTTGTAGCATGTGCTCTGCTGCACCGCCTCGTCAACAAAACGTAAATGTGTAATGTAAACTCATTTGTAGTGCATGTCCGCTCGATGAAATCGAGTTTCGTCCACAATCTACATTTTTACTTGTACAATGCAGCAGGCCATTGTATTGGCATTACTTCTAGATGAAAAGGGGCATTCTCGAGGACGAGTATTTAGAATTTAGAGCTGAAATTATTGGATTGGATGCAGATACGAAAGTGCATACGAGATTTAGTGATTTTTACTTTCTTATTGTAACAATTGGCTTCAGAGAGACAGGACAGGTTTTGAATGTGCAATTAGGTTGAGTTGAGGTTAGTAGGAAAAGAAAAGAAAATTTCGAGGATAGGCTGACAAACAAGATTATTACGCTTGCTTACTAATACCACTCACATGTCTGGTCTCTGGCTCATCGCACACACACATACACACACACAAGCCTCTGCTCTTAAATCTACAACAGCATTTACTAAAGAAAAGGAAATCGACCAAATTCTATTTCACTTCAAACCGAGAATTTTCAAAACAAAAGGAGTATAACTTTAAATTCTTTGCTCATTTTGCTCTAATCACGCATTCTCAAGGAATGCAGACTGCAGACATGCATGATAAAAGAGGATATAGTAGACAGTGTGTTTTAAATGTACAAATAAGTATAGTTCTACAATATCCTCTGATTGTAATTGCGAATGGACACTAAATACGTTTGAAGAAACACAATGAGAGACGATCATATAGAAATTACGAGGAGCATACGTGTAGGTCGTGTTTCGTGTAAGTCCTGATTTCAATTTCAATAGAGAGATAAAATGCGGACGTGTTATCTTATCTGTCGATAAAGCTTCTTTTTCTCATTCTGACACAAAACAGGAAAAACAACGAAGCATTTCAATAAGAAAACAAATATACATACTTCCACAAAGGAAAACTTTGAGAGCATATTCTACAAAACCACAGTATTGCATTTGTTTGTAAACAAATCACAGTCTCTTCTCTGCTACCTACTTCTGCTTTTGTTTTTTCCAACATCTCCACAACAGCCATATCTGAGGTTTCACAATAGTAACTAGGACTTTTGCGGAATCCAAAAGGAAAAAATACAATCCCGTTGTAGTGCAAAACAAAAGAAAGCATGACGAATTAAGATTATCTGCCTGTTTCATGGATGAACACTAAAAGCCTTAGTATTTAAACTGTCTATATGGTGTCAACAGCAATTGACTAATTTAATTAAGATGTGATTGCTCTTCTTTCTCAATTCCGAAGTATATCACACAGTTTACTTTAGTATATGCTGCACTGTTTACTCAATGCAAATGACCCAGATAATGACCATGTGTACGAAAACCAACATGTAGAGTTGCACACAACATTTCAACATTTTCTAATGCATGACACGGCATCATCTTCCCATTCCTATCTGATTACCTTCACAGTTACTGTCTGTGGTACAGACAGTGATACATACTAGGAAATGATAATACCTACTTAAAGATATTATTATCAATGTATGACACTTATTAGCCCTTGCCTTTTACTGTTTGTGCTGCATGGTGGCATGGTACTGCGGTACCACTTTTGCACCAGTCGTGTAAGTAGCATCTCACTTACAAACTCTGTAATTCCATGCTCGCTAAACACAAGCACACATAAGTAGCAGGATTGTGTTGGTGATTCGTATGATAATATCTCTGCATTTGAATTTCTTTTAGTTGGCCATTCTTAATCAACTTTCAGACAGCCCTGCCCGTGTGTGTTGTGCATTGTACTACTGTGCAGAATATCTGCTAGCAAAATGAGATTATATATATGTACATTCGTGCTAATAGTCAATGCAGTGGTTGGAGAATGTGTTGTAGTGGTTTCCTTTGTACCGTTTCCATGAGCTAAAGGCAAATGTACATAAACTAGACATTAGGCTAATGTATTCATATGAAAAAATCCTTTCCAACTCTGCCCAACTGAAAGCTCTACTTATTTTACTCTCGTTTGGGTTTAAAATCAGTTCAGCACTCAACACATCATCCTACTACAACTGCATCATCATAATTTATACCAGCACTCATTCAAAGATTTGACTTCTCGCTGTAGTGAGATAGGGGTGACAGGTCGAGACATGTAACATTCTAATTAGATCTATGAACATTGAGGGAGGTTATTGCCTATAAAATGAGATTTGCAAAGTGTCTTTGGCTAATTTAAAAACATCTTACAATTGCCCCAGGGGTCATTCAATTAACCCCAACTCCGGATTTGCGAGAGAATTTGCGTAACTTTGGTTGTCCGACTTTTCGAATGCATAATCTACCAAAAACAAACGGTAGTAACAAAAACAAAAGATACAACTCGCCAGAGACGATTTTGAAATATTTTATTTGTTTATGTTACCATTAAACATTAACTGATAATGCGTAGTAGGTATCTGGATCATGAGCTGGAACGAATAACAGTTTTTCCATCATGTCAGTCGAAATATGGGGAAAAAAGGTATTCAGCATTCACCGGCCTACTCTGCAATTTAATTTGATTGAATCTCGATTGCGGTAGGTGCTTTGCTAGGCTCGAATCTAATGCAATTCAGTTCGCATCAATTCAAATGGTTTTGCAAACGTCTTTGGTCGCACCACGGAATGCGATATTAGCAATGCATACATACATATACATAATACATATATCTCTGTATGATCACGTCAAGCAAAGCCGGTGTACTTCCACATACTCAGTGGTCTGGTCTGCTGGTACTAAAGTATGGCTTTGTACTATAAAGCAGTTAGTTCCTTCTATCTCTATTTATCCTCGCTCACTCACTGCATACAAATATGAGAATGTGCAGCGAGCACAAGCAAGGAAAAGCAAATCGTCAAGCAAGACTCCCACTGACCCACTTTTTTGCCCACAATGCAGTCTCTACTGGCGCTCGCAGTTCATGTGCCTACGTTCACGTACCTCTGCATGGGTACTACTACTACTACTCTGATGGCTGTGTGTGCGCACCACATGGCTGTTACTGGCTCAGTTAGTTCCACTATCAATATTATATGTAGAAAATCTTGGTGAAGTATACGTAAAAGACTCTATTGTTATTCCGTAAGATTTTCCAACTGAAGTCGTAATGCTGATTGTGGCCACGCATCAATGTATAGTAGAGAAAAGATGTCTTATGTTGTCTGAATATGAAAAGCGAAGGAGCAGCTAGGCACACAGAGTCAAGACAAGGCACACATTATATTATTATAGTTAGTTAGTACTATTAGTACATGTATGCAAACACTGTCTCATCCACTGCTCGTCTACCCGTTGTGTGTTATTCTGCTATTATATTGTAGCCAACAAGACCATTTTCACTTACTCCCTCGTACACACACACAGTACAATCAGTCAACTCTCTGTGCCCATCTCATCTCTGTCATTAATAAGAAAGGGATACGAAGGCAGTGCATGGGGTTGGATAAGATTTCATATTCACATTACACTCTGTGCTCTCTGTGAGTAATGCATTGAATATGCGATACAAAAAGAATCCTTAGTTTCTTTTGCACAACTTTTATTCCCAGTCTTTCTCACCTCTTCTCTCTGACTAACTGATTTTAACTAAACGGCCGATGAGCAAAATAGAATCACAGTCATAACACAACCGCCCTTGTAGCCACTAGTTAGCTAGTTTGGCGCACAGCTACTACTTCACTGGGAGACACACTTGCACAGAGTTGCAATTGTACCGCTCTTACACTTCCTGTACTTCTGTTTTGTTTTATATATTGTAATATTTTTACAATTATTAAAAATATTAATTTGATCGTTATTTATAGGTGGATTTTTGACACTCGAACTGAACTATATTATTAAATTACTGCAATTTTATTTAACGAACTCTTTTAACTGACAACAGACAAAATTTTAAGACTTTGTCGAAAACGTTTAAACTCAACTGTGACTCACACTCAGACGAACATTAAACACACATATTGTACAAGTCTACTTACTGGACTGTTTGGGACAAACGAAAAACTGTTTTACTCCAGGATTGTGATTTATCGGGCAGTGGAAGGACATTTTAGTGACTGATTGAAATTATCCGATTTGACATATTTTTGACTTGACTCTACTTGACGCAAATAAAATTAGCCGCCTGACGTGTGCTGTACTGATACAACACTGACACTTGTTACTATGTAGGATTACTTACAGATTTTAGACAGACAAAAGATTGACTAACTGACAGACGAGACAAATGAGATTTCATTGGCCTCTGGACATTTCTCTGACAAATACATCATCTAAATGTTTTACGCAGTGTGAATGAGTGTGAGCTTGTATGAGGTGGTTGCAAGCTAATCACAGGGACACAGAGAGTACTCTGACAGATGAGACTGTAGATCGGACGAGAACTAAATCACGGATACGGAACTTGTAAGTACATATACCTACAGAATTTACATTGCTCTCCTTACTGACAGTTAAGATTGACTCGACTTGCAACAAATACCTCCAGCAAGACTAAATTGTTTGTCAGGCTGTGGGCCAGACACTCCCATCTTACATACAGACAACTTCATACTAACTCCTCTTTTGATCGCAAAGACGTTTCTTTTGTATTTCGATTTTAGTATTTATACAAAAATACTAGTACGTTAAAAATTGTGAATTGACTTTTTATTTAAATAGTATTTATTACCTTGACTTTAACGCGGATCTAAAGTATTTGGATAAATCATTAACAAATACAATTATGGGACTATAATTTTGACGTGCTTCTCAATTGAATTGCTACCTACTGAAATCATCAGTACAATATTGCCCACTTATTCCCGAAACATCAGACTTTAGCTAATTCATGGTACGCGTGGCTAAAAATAACAGCGACACACCTGAAAATTGTGCGTGGCTCTAACTAACGTTAATGTATTTTACTTTTTAACCGTGTACTGTAGGGAACGTGACGTACGGAAAAGTTGACTAACAAAACAGCAGCTATTACTTGGACAAACAAAACGACCGACCGACTTGACGACTAACACTTATACTTTTCCCTAACAATCAAGTGTCTATTTGAGGTGACGACAGAAAAACATGGACTTCTTTGTATACTCAAACTCGATCGACAAATCATTCATGACTTAATTTGTCGTCAAAAACTAGACTTTCTAACGAGCAAACAGTTACCTTCGACTTAATTGACGTGATTTGACTAAAAACCCATACACCAAGTGGATTGACAAAGCTGTTGACTTACACAAAGTTGAATATATGACTTGATTGACTGAGACTCGTGCTTACTTTTAACTGACATTGTTGCACAGTACTTAAAGAACATCACTGTGATTTCGACTTTACGCTATTACACATAATTATTCTTCCGACAAGACAACCTGCAGTTCTCACGACACAAAAAGACATCATTTCTGTGACGGTGACGCTTTACGAAAAACTCAGACGGGATACGTTTACGACAGACGCTTGTGGAGTACACACCAAAGACTACTACGACCACTATTACATAAAGACATACGTACTTAACTTGCGACAAACAAAAAACATTAACAACGACAGTACCGAATCGTGAAATTCAAAGACACATTTTAAACTTGGTTACATACGATTCATTAATTGAACAAGTGTTAAACTATCATACATCCGAAATCGTTATATCGTCGAAAATATTGCTGTATGTTAAACCTGTAAGTTCAAATTACATGCTAAGTATCTACTCCGTATGTGTGTTACATGAACGGATCCTTTTGTTACGTCGAAACACTTCAATGAAGATTCACCGTTAGCTAAAAGCTGCCAGTGCTATTATACATACATTAATGCCAAGGCAAAGCATTACCTCATTAATTGCTATCCAAGTTTTTAGCGTATCAAAAGTAATTTAACGGCTGTAGGGCTGACAAGTAAACCAAATCTGTACCACGCACAGAAACTAAACCGACGGACAAAACGAAACTGACATTCAAGGCAGCAGTAAAACCTTAAAGAGACCTTCAGGCATCATCCCAATTATGACAACGAAACCTTACAAAACACACTGACTGACGGACTTGTTGATTGCCTACAAAAGTTTTCCCCAAATATTACTACATGCTAACGAACAATATAAGCAATTAATTGTTGAAACCGCGTTAACATACGTAGGCTAAATACAAAAGGTAGGTTAAAATTGTATTAGTTGATTAGTGCCTGTAAATAAGTTAGGATACTTTAATGGTAAATCCTATGTGATATGCCCTAAAAAGAGACAAAGGAATTCGTAATTCACCTCTCTACCGCTTACATCGCAAAAGAATTGAAGAAGCGAGCAGACACCATTCGGACTTACACATTCGAAAGGATAATAGGAAAAGAGAAGAGAAGCAGCAAACCGTGAAAATGTGCTACTGCACCAGCAGAATTTTATTCGTAAGATTTACAAACAAATGCAACTTAATTCACAATACGAAGAAATGACATCTCCTTCTACGGGGAAAATGGGTTATGACGTCATTTCTGAAATACATGTCTACTTTCAATCCTTTTATATTAGAAGCATGAACGTTATTTATTGGTGAAGTCTGGGAGTGATGCACAGATATATATTAACTGACAATAGCAGTACATAAAAATTAAGACTAGCTCCAAGGAAGGTTTTCCTATTGTTAGTACAATAATTCGTACTAACGACCACTGCATCTGACAACAAGCGTCTTCATTCAACGGAATCAAATACTATTCGACAACAGCGGGAATCTATTGTCAAAAAGAAGCTGCCAATACCTGCATCCCTTCAGGTGTATTTGTATCAGGCATAAAGAAATCACATCATATCGAAATGTCAAGGATGACAAAATGGACGCGAAGTTGGAGTCCTGTACTATGCTTGATCTTCTATTTCACCGCAGGTACGTACGAAATTAATCAATCTTACCAGCTATCTGTATAAATCTATTTTTATTAATGATTAAACTGAAATGGTAATTTCCTAACGAATCCCCCCGCAGACTACAATGAAGGAAAAATTAATTTGTAATGGTTTTCAGCTTTAATTAGAATGCACCTTGGTTTCATGCACAAAATGCGAATTAATAATTTGCCAATTAAGGTGAACAACACGTGAGACGTGAGAACCTATTTTATGCTATCTCACACATTAATATCTTTCACCAGTTAATTGTTAAATTAGTGACTCAATGGATACTAGGTGTATTATAAGAGTTATTGTACACAAATAGGAGGAACCTCAAGTGCATACGTACACCTACTACCTACATACATATGCTGCTGGGCCACGTTAAGATGTGCTAATTACATTATACCGTTTTTAATGCTTTATAACACCTTTGCATGAATGGTTTCAATTTGAATGAGAAAAATAAATCTCGTAATCCTCTTATTACACCTTAAATGACAAGGCACGATGATGCCGCACGTGAGGCTGAACAATGTACAATGGCGATAAAATAAATAGCAGCTACAGAGGGAGCACATTACAGTGAGGACAGGAAATGCATGGAATAATAACAGGCTTCTTTAGGATGCAGGCGTAAACATGAATACGATTTTAACTTAAGTCTACATGCGTGAGCGCAAGATATATGCATCCATAGTATTCTCGATTTCATGAGAGGAAGCTTTTTAATGAATATAATCGCACACATTTTCCTTTTGCTTGTTTCCTTTGAATGAAATATAACAATCTATCTGAGAAAAAGTTTTCACTTTTGCATATTCTCGTACTCAATATCGAAGCCCCGTTTTCTCTCGAACACGAATGTTTCATTAGAAATGAAATGATTTTCCAAAAATGCAGTAAGTAATCCTTGTATACAATCTTGGAGTCTTAAATGGTAATTCTGAGTCCAAGTAGATGCTATCAGATAGCATTATGTGCTGGCATATCCATTGTGCATACAGTAATAAAATGACTTTGTATTTGCGTAATTGGAAACCCGACAGTAGGACGATACGATTAAAATTTATCCCATGCATTGAGCCCAGGGAATCTTATGTGGATCTACAAAGATTGTAGGCTTCATTAAAGTTACCAGTAAATAGAGCTGATTTTCGTTTTTAGAGACACCAAGGTGCATAAGAAATCGATTTTACTTTGTGCTCTTCTGTAATGGCAATGAAAATGCACATTTGCTGAAAATATTGCAAAAAGTCATCGCATGACTGATTTTCCATTCAGAACAACGTTTTTCACTTTACATTGAATAGTGTACATTAAAGCTAATCTTTCTTTATCCAATTTGGCTTTCAGTGTCTTGGCTGGTTCCTTGGGATCTGGCTAATGCAGATCCTAACCCAGCGGCGAATATAAGCCCAGACATAAAGAAGAATGTAGCAGAAGACTTAAGCAACGACGAGTTGCACACACTCCTATCCCTGCTGGCAGGCACAAACACAAAGATAGAAAATCCTCCAGATAATATTCTGCTGTCAACAGCCTCGACAGTACAAACTCCACTCTCTACTTCAACCACTACAACTACACCAAAACCTGTTCCTTTTACAAGAAAGTCAACGACTACCACGACCACTCTTGCACCCACAACAAGATTGACAACGTCAATTACGACAACCACCACAAAGTCACCCGTCACAACCACTCCAGTCACATCCGGGATAACCGCAGCAGCACCGACAACAGCCGCTCCCAAGCAGAATCTTCGAGCTCTAGCTCAACCGCAAAATGATTTGGTGCAGCAGCTCTCTCTACTTAATTCTCTCCTGGGAGGAGGGACGGTGAATGCAAATCTAGGATTAGGAGCTGCAAAAAGCCCAACAGCTCCTTCGGATCAGAGTGCTGCAGCAGCCGCGGAAGCGGCTGCTGCATTATTCGGTATAGGACCTGCTGCTTTGCTGACAACGACTACAGCAGCTCCTTTAACTACGACCACAGTCAAACCACTGGGGACCTTAGATGACACTTCGCAGGCTTTACAGTCATTGGCCTTGCTAAATGTGCTGTTGGGAAACTCTGGAGATAGCAACTCGGCAAATAATTCTGCAGCGGCAGCTCTGCTTGGATTAGGGACGGCTAACTCTTCACCTGCTGTCAGACACACTCAAAGTACATCTGGCCCAACACAACAGGAGCTTTTGACTAATTTACTACTTCAAGCTGGAGTGCAAGGGAATCCTCAACTGCAGAATTTCCAAAACAATCCCGTTAACATGGATGCTGCTGCAAGCAATCAGTTGTCCGGGCTGCTGGGTCTTATAGGGACACTGGGAAACCTCGGCGGGCAACAACAACAACAACAGGCTTCTGCGTCGGGCTTGTTTGGACAGATTCAGCCACAACAGCAACAGAATAATTTATTGGCAAATATTTTCGGGGGACAACAACAACAGCAGCAGCAGCCACAAGCTCAGCAGGTCAATTTGCTGGCAAGTTTATTCGGAGGAGCTCCTACTACTCCACCGCCACTTAGGATTCCGGGCTTAGGGCTCCTTTCTGGAATGGCCGCTCTGGGATCCACAATTTTCTCCACTGTCTCGAATTCTTTAGGAGGGAGTCGCGCGGATGGACGGCCGCGTGTCCGAGGTAAGGGTAAGAAAAGAATCGAAAAATTCTTTGACCGCACTTTTGTGCACCACAGCACTGCACTGCCAATCCTACGTTGACAATACAATGCTTGATAACGCTATTGAAATAATTACTGTTTATAATTATCTACATCCTTTACATATGCGAAAATGGTTGCATAAGACGTCTTACTTTATGGGCACAATTTGGTAGGCTACAAATGTGGTACGAGAGAACTTGTTCAGCAGCTAAAATTGAGAGTTCACCACTGCTCTAATCGTTCAAGGCTTACAAAATTTATTAATGTTAATTGTATTTAAGCATTAGGAAAAATTGCATCAAACTTTCGTTTTTCGACCTCGGTCAGTTTTATTACACTTTTACTCACGGTTTTAGGCGAGGCCACCCAACCGTTTCAGTAGTTATTGCATTTACAATTGGATGATCTTTAGTACATTCGCGATTGTATGTACTCCTAATTTTGTGATGGTATGCAATGTGTGCATCTCTCTCTCTCTCACTCTCAACACTGTGGGTTTACGCTTCGGCACTTTGACAAGATAACAACCTGAAGTGAGTGAGCAGTGAGCGTTTACTAATATAACAAGCGTCAAACAAGTGGTTATGAAAGCAAAATTGTAAATACTCAAGCGGTATCCATGCACAATTGTTGAAATACAGCACAACCGCTGCTGTTGCCGAGGTTGGGGTATGAGGTATCATGAAAAATGCAATTAATGCTAACGATGTTTTAGTCGGTTTTTGCAACTAAATTGTGATAAAAAATGTGTCATTTATGTAGCAATTATTGGTACATGTGGTTTACAAATGAATATAAGGCATGTGTACATACACATAAATATCTTGTTAGTCAAAGAGTATTTTGAAAAAGAAAAATTACCAAAATCTTTAATTTTTTAACAGCACAAGTTAGCAGATATATTCGTGCATTCGTGAGTCCATGATATACTCGTCTTTTGTTAGGTAAACAGTACACATGTAAGAGAATAAACAAATTAATTGAGAATTTATGTCTATTCAGAAGAATGTGTGTATGTAGTAACTTTGCACGAATAAAAAACTAATACCGCATAAATATACACCATGAAGCCAGAGAGAGTATTTCACCAACGAAGTGTGTAGCAACCGTTAGGCGAATGGTCTATTCTATCAATGAAGGATGCGTTTTTTCCCATCATTAATCCTCCTACTTGATATAGCTCACCCACCACAATGTCAAAATTGGCGTTCTCGCACACTTGTACGTGTATTATGTGGAAAGATCACAGTTATTGTATAAGGTGCCAATACTCAAGCTGTGTTTATTATCAGTTTTACGCATACACAAAATAGCATTTTTCATGTTTTGAGTAGTTGAGGGAGTTTAGTTGTCGTAAGTAAATACCTTATATTACTGACAATTAATACCCCTAGGCTTGAAGATGACAAAGCGACTGTTGAAATTGAAGGTTCATAGAGCTAGACGTAGTGTAGCCATGTGTTTACACGTTGTCATTAATTATAATTATGCTGATGCTGACTAGTGTTAACTTGCACCACCAAAGCAACGTGCCTACAAATGACAATCTCCTAATTACGGAACTCGTAATTTGCACACTTATCACATCAGTAGCAGGATGACGAAAAGTCTAATTGAATATTTTGGATTGATATAATAGGTGTGGATACCCGGCTAGGATTAGGATACCGCTTCGGGGACAATGCAGATGCGCAATTGATGTGGGAAATCGGACCTCAGTTGTTCACAGAGCCTTTGAAAAATGAGGACAGATATAATGCCGGAAGGAAAAGACAAACGACGAAAGGTCATGGCTTGATCGGATCTGCTAGTAATCGTGTTATACAACTATTTAAAGCTCAATATCCCCAGAAGAACGAGGACAATCCTCCATGGAGACGATCAGACACCACAGGTGGTGACTCATCCATCGTGTCTCAAGAATCCTTGGCATCTGTTGCCTCTTCACTGCCTCACCAGTCGTTGAAAACTTTAAACGCGCTGCTAGAACTGAAAAAGAGACAGGCCAGAGCGACTACTCCCAGAACTACTCCATCTCCTGTAAAACTAAGCAGTTTGTTCAGCTGGTATTCTTCAACCACAACTCCCGCACCGCAAAAAGTATACATTCCAGCCCAACAGGAACTTCCACCTGCACCACCCCCAACTTCAAAATTAGACAGTTTCTTTAATTGGTTCTCTAATCCTACAACACCCGCTAGTACACTGCCACCAGTGCATATTCCATCTGCGGTAATGTCCGCTCCGGTAAAAGTGTTGGACAAATTTGTAAGTTGGTACATGGGAGGGCCATCGGAACCTTTGTTAACGACAACTACTGAACACCCAATACACTTTCCAGAACCCTTCCTACATCCTGCATCGTCCATTCCAAACAATTTAAATATGGACCCTAGCAATTTCCTCCGAAGATCTTCTGCACTTCCTCCAGCACCACCAACAGCGCGCTCTCAAAGGAATTTTTACTCCAAAGCAGAAATCAATCCCAGAAACAATCAACACAGTACTCTGACAACGTATGAGAAATACCTGCTTGGTGTGCTCAATGAAGAAGATATCAATAAAAGTGTAGATATGGATGTCGCACCTAGTAATAATAATAATAATAATAATCAGCGATTCACAAATGTTAATTTAAATGCAGGAAGTGATTTCAGACCTAATCATGCCTATCCGCAATCTAACATGCGAAATCCTAACAATTTTCCCAGAAGGGGCATGAATCAGTTTGGACAAAGGAGAAGAAATAATTTCGTGCAAAATAGAAGACATCATAATGTCCCACCAACTCAGTCACACTACAATGGTGCTGCTCATAAAGGATCTTTGCTGCCAACACAAGCAATTCCTATGGGACCACTTCCAATGGGAACAATACCAACAGGGCCTTTGCCAACGGGTGTGCTTCCCATGGGTCATAGCCCAAACAATAATCCCTTAAACCCTTCCAGGCGCCCTGGAGGAGGAAGTCAATTCAATTTCGGAAGATATAACAATATCGTCACCATGAAAGGTCCTAGAGTGCCACCAGGAACTGCAGGGCCTCATAGGGTAAACCAAGCAATGAGACGGCGTAATGGACAACATAGACCACAGGCTATGAAAAGACAGTCAAGTTTCCCCTTTAATCCATTTGGATTGTTTAGCTCTAAGCATAGAAACAGACCCCATAACAATTTCGAAAATAATGGGAATGGGAATGGTTTTCAGGGTGAATTCAGCAATCAAAACAACATGTACTCTTACGCAGGTGGAATGAATGCGAACAGTGGAAATGGTAACCCGGGATTGACAGGCTATAACAGCTATAATCCTTATGGAAATCTTAATGAGCACAATAACAACGCAAACTTCAACAATCACAATGCACAAGCAAGTAACATGAATTACAATCAAAATGGCCATAATCACGCAGTCCAGTCTGATTTTAATAGCAACCCTTACAACTTACAAGTTCCCAAGTCCATTTATACAAACGTACACAGCACTCTTTCCTCCAAAAAAGCTCTTGCTACAAATTACAACCCTCACCAAAACTTTGTTCCAGAATCTGAAGACAGTTTTGACCGTCGAAATGCGGTTGTCACAAATGCTAAACTTCGAGTCGCTCAAATGGAGAAATTGTTGTTGGCTGAAGCGAATAGAAATAAAACCGTACAAGGTCCAGTGGAACAAACTGAAAGGGTGAGCCATCATGAGGATGACTCTGAATCGGAAAATCCAGCTAACTACTTAATGGGTCTTGTGAAAAACGTATTGAACACCAAAATACGACCAAAACTAAATAATAAGGAGAAGAATATCCCTTCCTCGGGCTCGCCCACTCACAAGCCAATATTACCTAGAAACAGACAGAATCCTGTTCGCGTAAGAACTAAACTTAAGCTGACGAATGGGGAGCCTCAAATTGTTTTATCACCCCAGCCCCCGAAAGAAATTACACCTATTGTTCATATAGGGGATGATATGTCTTTCCACGAATTAGAGCAAGCGTATGCGACCGAGCCAACCACGAAAAAGCCAAAAACAAAAAAGAAGCCAAAAATTCGAAGAAATAAAGGTGAAATCGTCATACCTGATGACGAAGATATTGAGCTTAGTGAAGAGGAGGAGGGGAGCAAAGAAGTCTTCATTGATATTGCAAGTGGAGAAGTGAGTGTATTGAAGCCTGTGGCTTCATTAATGTCCTTTGAGCCCAAGAAGGAGGAGGAGTCATCCGAAGAGGAGGAAGAGTTTGAGGATGAGGACATGAGAAGAAAGCAGGAAATTTTTAAGAACATTCAGAAACAATTGCAAGGTTCCTACGAAAGAATGAAGAAAGCGCAAATAAAAGCCGCTGCAAAGGAGCGGCGGAAGAACGAGCTTGCAGCCAAGGGTATGGATGAGAGCATTGATATGGTGGCAAAATATTTCGACTTGGTCGAAGAAATTGAAAAGCCAGATGAGAAATCTCAATATCCTACTGTTTCCTCAACTTCACACATAAGTATTACGACGGAGAGAACTCCCGGTCGCAATAAAGGCTATAAAACGACAAATTCATATAGTCAACTACGAAAGAATCGGAAAAGACGGAGACGGGATATTTTTAGCCTACTAATGAGAAAACAATAATGTTAATTAATTGAATCGTTAAATAATTACAAAGAGTAGCAAATAAACAATACACATGTGTTGTAGGTATTTATTTTTCTTGATGAAAGAATCATTAAGTACTGCATAAACACAAGTGTCTGCTCACGAGTACGTATATAAACAAAGGCCATTAATAGGTATAAAATATGAATAATTTAATACAATATACTTAATATAATAATTAAATACATATATTATTATTAACATAGCAATACAAAATACTACAAAATAATGTGGGTAATACACAATCATATTACTGTTGTTATTTAATTTTAATTTGACTTTTTGACTTAACTGACTACCCAGACCTGACATTGAATTGATTGACAGAATACAGATATTTTATAGTATTAACAATACATTGCAACTTAACCCACATACGATGCATTAAGATAAATCTATGAATTTGTGACTTTTTGCTCAACTCTTTGTTATTGCTTTTTGCAAGTATTACTTGTTAATGTGCATTGCTAATTAATTTAGCATGTCTTTTGTATGTCGTGCTACTACTAATTTATTAATTTAATTACAATTCAAAACGTGGTTCATCAAAATGAACGGTTGCGTTGAGTGTTGCCTCCAAACCAATTTTTAATGCAATGATTTCAATGAATGCATTAATTTCATGTTCATCGTTTTTGTTGTCACACTTGAATTGCTGCTGTTGCTTGTTTGCATACATATTCAAATATTTTTACATGTAAAGAGCAGAGTATACCAAAAATTAGTCATTAATTTTAAATAGTCTTTAATAGCCTCGTTGCTGAGTAATGTTTATTTTTGTATTAATGTGTACTTGTGATATGTGGATGTGTACAATAAATGATAACTAATTTATTGCCTACCCAAGAGTTTTATTTGGGAGAAACGGCCCAAAGGCCCAAAGAGCAATTTATTTTACCAAAACTTCTCTGAATTCTTGCATATTCCCTTTCCCATTGTGACTCAGCGGATTGCATACTATAATCTAGCCGTACACGCTTGTATTGTACTGTAGACAATTTTGTTTGTGTTACAAAATCCGATTTATGATGTGCATTCTGTTGATAATAATGTGAAATATTAACATAATAAATATTCACTATTCTTATGACACGAACATGTTGTCGAGATCTGATAGGAATGCTGAATACTAAAATATGCTAGTTATGTAATGAGGTTACTTTTATGCACGAAACTGAAACCCAATAGAGTCCAAATATTCACCGAAAATTGGAATGTGTTATTCTCATAAGCACACAAAGGTAGAATAATGCTGAGAATGCAATAACTCTTTCAAAGTTACAGCAGAAAACATGAACAAAGACAGCACACAAGGCGCTTTGAATTTAAATAGAAACAACTCTTATTTGTTCAGTGCAACTTGTGTTTAAGACAAAGGCTTTGTAATGGAACGTGAACCAACTTGTCAAAACAGCAAAGCAGAACACTCTATACAGAATAAGCTGCAGTACTCATGTGACGTCACTTGGAAGTGTATCATCTGATTTCATTGGTGTCGTCACATCTGACTAAATGAGGTTCAAGGACATGTCTGACCCTAACTAAAAAACACTGGAATAGGAGTTTAAAAAGTCTTTCTCAGAAATTCTCTGTTTAACTACTAACTGCACCACTGTCGTACGTAATGTAATAACTGATAATTAATAATTTTTGTATTTGTTTTTCAATATTATTCTTCCATGTTCCATACACAGATAGATACATATCCAACAACCAAGAAATTGTGAAGCCAAACTTTGATATATAAATCGGAATTGGTTGTTTGGATGGTTATTGGTGGTGCATATTATACACAGTTGACACAGTTGACAGTGCAATACAATTTATTCAACTTTTATCCTAATGTTTTTAATGATTGCTCATCTTTCATTCATTATACAGTGAGTGAATGACAGATTAGAAGATTAGATTGATTGACAAGACTGATTTTTTAACAACGAACGCTTGCAATAATTTCTAGTCAGCAGATATATATATCTCTAATTCTACGGATGACGGAGAATAATAATTTTGGATACATTTAGAAAAAAAATACATTCTTTTCTTCTAATGACTCAACTCAGTTGTGGTGTCCATGTTAAGATTGTCCTGCTGACTCTAATTTTTCGGGAGTAAATTTATCAGCTGACTTCTAACTGACGAAATTTGGTTATATGTCAACGGCTAATGAACGAGCAGCAACCAAAGGTCATTGAGGGGTGAATACTTGCCCCTTTTATTTAACATTATATAAATTCAAAATTTCACATTGGTTTGTATGGGATTGGCTTTCAAACACAATTTACAATACAGTCCACTTCTGTCGTTGTGCCCGTTGGGAGAGTGGTTCCAGTTTCTGAATGTTTCTGTTGACACATTGTGACTGGAAATGTGCGGTAGAAATAGTAATAATCAATAATTTGTTTCGAAGTACAACTAACTCGACTAACTGTACACAAAAGGCAATTGGTATTCAAAATTCGATGCGTATATTATTATTGTGTCCAGTGTTGTGGAAGAGCAGAAGTCTCTTATTTATATACAATAGTTTATTTTATTAATGTCGCTGTTGTAATAGCGACATCACGTGTCAATCCTCCTATTTTGGGTAAATTGAAGCGGACATTTTATGGTTTATTTTGGTATCTGTATGTGGTAGTTTGTGGATATAGTCATTAAATCACCATCCATTCATTTCAAAAACAATTGTTTTTTCTCGGTTTTGTTGTATGTATTTATTATTAATTACTACCAAATTAAAGGTATTTAAAACAAGGAATGTGCATTAGTGTCTAGTGTTGGCGTCAATTATTATTCGTCGAAATAAACCTTCAAAGCCATTCTTGAGTTTAAGGTGTACGTAGTTATGATTTACAAATGATAATCGTTTGATCTTTCTTTATTCAGCTCGAACGGTCGTGACGGTACTCACGGTCCCCCCTCCAGCGTGCATTCGAAAACTCCATCTCCAGATTCAACTACCACGCCACTTTCCAGTAACCTGCCAAATTTTCCTCCCTCTATAATTGCAGAATCTCAGGGCGCCTCCGGTCCTCACACGGGTTTGGAGGAACCCCAACCTGGTCCTTCCAAGTCAGTTAAACATACATCAACTAACCAAAAGTCCAACATTTTGTATACAGCTGGTAAATTCACGTTTTCTCCAAGGTCAAAAAAGCAAAAACTTTCCGACAATTCTACCACAGAATCTAAAGCGTCCACTATAGTGGAGGACGCGAAAGAACGTGAAATCCCCCAAAGTAATTCAAAAGCCGACAAAGTGGACCTGGACGAAGTAGACATGGACTCTTCGGAGGAATACGAAGATAGTGGAAACGAGTCTAGTGGCGAGGATGTTGAATTTGCCATGGAGAGAGAAGAGAGAGGAGCTAATGAACGAAATCCAGAGGACGACTACCCCTTTGCTGTGTTAACCACCGAAGCTATCGTCCAGCACATGGTGGACTCAATTCGAGAGGTAATAGAATTTAATATTTTGATACATTATAAATTAATGAATTTCTAAATATACTGTTCCGTCCGTCCTGTAGGCTAATACAGTACTTCAGCTTCCTACCACAACCATGCGAATACTACTTAATCATTTTGGATGGGATAAGGAAAAGCTTTTGGAGGCTTATTATGACGGGGATCAAGAAAAACTTTTTAAGGATGCACGGGTTGTTAACCCAACAGTTTCACGGACACCTATCCTACCTGCAACGGGAGCAGAAGATTGTGAAATTTGCTACATGCAAAAACCATCTGCGGTGCGTATCTCTCCAATATTTTTGAAATATTTTCACTCGAAAGTAGGAGATATAAGTTAATGTTAACGCGTATTATGATTTCACAGATGATGTACGGTCTTGAATGTGGACATCGTTTCTGTATTCAATGTTGGTCTGAATATCTCACAACAAAAATCATGGAAGAAGGCATGGGCCAGACGATTGCGTGCGCGGCTCATAATTGTCCTATTTTAGTAGATGATGCTACTGTTATGAAACTAGTGACAGATGCTAAAGTCAAACTGAAGTATCAGCATCTTATTACGAACAGTTTTGTTCAGGTAAGCTACAGCCTTATTCCAGCTTTCTGTGTAATAATTAACTAATTATATATGTATAATAGATCCCACTTTAACCAATAACTCATACAAATGAAAAATCATCATTTCTCTAAAGAATCAAGTACGGTGTCATTTTGCAATGCAAAATTGTTCGTTCAGTTTCAACAAATAAATTGTTTTCCCCCTAAGTAGTCCTTGAATATGAATCTGTTCAAGAGTCAAACATGCAAACGTATTTCCCAAAGTGGTATTTTTTTCTTCTTAATTTAGTGTAACCGATTAATGCGATGGTGCCCTTCTGCGGACTGCACGAACGCTATTCGAGTGCAGTGGGTAGATTGGAGACCAGTCACATGTCAATGTGGGTTTACATTCTGCTTCCAATGTGGTCAAGGGTGGCATGACCCTGTAAAATGTAATTGGCTCAAAAAATGGCTCAAGAAATGTGACGATGATTCGGAGACATCTAACTGGATTGCTGCTAACACTAAAGTATGTAGTCAATCATGTATATTAAAGAGTAATGTAATGTATAGGGGGAAATCCTTTATTAAATGACGACTAATACAAATTGTTACATTGCATTATATTGTTATTTTTACCGTCTTAGGAATGCCCCAAGTGTAACGCTACGATTGAAAAGGACGGAGGTTGTAACCATATGGTATGCAAAAACCAGAATTGCAAAGCCGATTTTTGCTGGGTCTGTTTAGGACCTTGGGACCCTCACGGTTCATCGTGGTATAATTGTAATCGATATGACGAAACAGAAGCTAAAGCTGCCAGGGATGCACAAGAACGATCTCGCTCAGCCCTCCAACGTTATTTATTTTACTGCAACCGTTATATGAACCACATGCAGAGCTTGAAATTCGAGCATAAGCTATATGCGTCTGTAAAAGATAAAATGGAAGAAATGCAGCAACATAACATGTCGTGGATTGAAGTTCAGTTCCTTAAAAAGGTAAAGTATATGTACATCATTCAAGTTCTGGTGTTTTCGTCAATAACTATTATTATTCCCTGAAAAAAGAAAGTGATAGAGCTAACACGTCATGATTTGTAAATGAAAAGTCAGTTAATTACAAGTGCAGAATTAGTTCAAATAATTAATTAATGCTTATCTTTCTACTGGACTTAGAACAAGTTGAACAATTCCAATTTTTGTTGGAAGATTTGAATTGGGTTTACTTTCTCTCAACACATGACTTTAATTAATTTAATTCATCCAACTTGACAAATTGACAATGATCACTTCTCTTAATGTTACTGTATGATGCTAGAAAAATTGTGTATATTAAAATATGTCATTGATGTTCATAGGCTGTAGATATTCTTTGCCAGTGCCGACAAACTTTAATGTACACATACGTATTTGCCTTCTACTTGGTCAAGACCAATCAGTCAGTTATATTTGAAGACAACCAGCGTGATTTGGAGTCAGCCACAGAGAAGTTATCGGAGTACCTCGAGCGTGATATCACTTCGGAGAATCTGGCTGATATCAAGCAAAAGGTACAGTCATATGTATGTATTCAACAGACCCAATTTTTCACAATTTCATATTTTATTTTGCTGCCTGCTTGGGAAATTTTCAATCTTATTAATATGCCAGTATGCGTATAATTTGACGAGGTTTAACATCTCGCCAAATTGAATTCCTTTTAAAATGTGTTGTCAAATAAGCCGATCTTATTATTTCGTATTTCACTGATATTTTTCTAACATTTCCTATGTTATTGTCTTAAATGCGTAATACAATTTTCGTTTCTCTCATTACCAACGCTTGATCCATCCACATTCTCCCGCACGATCTGAAAAATCTTTGGTTTTTGTCTCTATACATTCAAAATTCACTTTAGTTTGAACTCTAGCAAACTCTCGTTGTTACCAATACACACACAACTTGTACCCTTTCAAAATTGTCGATTGTATGTTTTCACTACACCCTGTGACAGGGTTGCTTTGCTTGCTTTTTACAATTCTGCGTGGGTCATTTACATGGCAATGCGTATTGGACTAGATGTACAATAGATTGCTGGGCGCCAACAGGTTTACTCTTTGATCTTTAAAATTTTGAATGGTACTAACGAGTTAAACTTTTACCTTACAGGTGCAAGATAAATATCGTTATTGTGAGAGTCGCCGTCAAGTTCTCTTAGAACATGTATATGAGGGATATGAAAAGGATTGGTGGGTGTACAATGAAAATTGACACGGGTTAAGGTTATACTGCCAATCTTCTCCAAGATCCTCGAAGTAAGACGCCAACATGAATCAAAATCTCAGCATCTATCATTTCTAAGGTTTCCCATTAATTGTATATTGAACTGGAATTTAATGAGAATTGTTTAAACCAGTTAAACCTTCGTCGTCTCTGCTCATAAACATTTTGAATATTTTCCCTTTTCTCGCCAACTTTTAATGCCCTATTGGGTAATTTGTGTATGATTGTACTATGTCCAAACTGATGTAGAGTACAAGTCAATAAGACGAATAACCTATTCTTTTTGTCATATGTACTCTGTTTTAGTTAGTTCCGAAGATCCAATTATTAATTTAAAATATTTGTTAAGTCCATTACTGCGAGTAAATTGTACACGCAACGCAAAGCGGGTGCGTGTGCTATGCAGCTTTATCGCAAAATCGCCCTCTACCCATTCACTAAACGTACATTTTCAAATAAAACAATCGATCTAAATATATATAGAGACATATCCATTCGGAAACGACACACTTTCCATTGCGTTCGTTTTAGGTAAATGTAAATGACTAAATTATGTGGCTAACTTTTGTAAGCATCAATTCGATGACTGATTTTCTAAAATTGTTTTAATAGATATAGAAGTCTAAGCCTTATATTTAACTGGGAATTTCTAAAATTTACCATTCTTAAAATAGGAATAAGAACCTATTCTGCAGTGCCCAGCTCATAGAAATTGTTTCTGATACCTTCTATATAATATAAAGGCGTCATTACGTATGATGAGATAAAGACATTATTTAGATAAGTAGTACGTAGTTAGAAGCTATACATACATACATAAAAGTGTTGCGTCACTTTGTTGTGCACATTTCTCCATTGTTATCTATGTAGAGAGTCCCAGTTAGATTAATTGTCCTAGAGAATCTTTGTTACAGCTACATAGTTCGTAATACAACGGTTCAGTATAATAAATGCTGTTGTACGTTGCTTACATTAGAATTAGAATCCAACAAGCGCAAGCACATATATGGCTTGTTTCTTTTAATAATGTATTAAGTAGTATTCGATAGACTAATTTATGTTTATGTACACCCTTAAGACATTGTGTTCCTTGTGGTTTAAACTTTACGTAAAACCCGCACTATTCTGTTCTCTATTAGTAGTCTATTTTTTTCAATGTTTTCGGTACGTCATTCCCATTTACTTAACAATTGTCGTATTTACACGACTTGCCCTTTAGTAAACACGCATTTGTAGAGCGAGAAGTGATAATGACCTACAGAGATAGAATGCATAGAGGAACCTAGAATACAAATTATACAGATATTTTGTTGTTTTAGTTGCAACCGCAGTGTAGACTGTAATCAGTCAGGAACGTACTGTTGTTAAAAATTGCAATGTTGTTATATACATTGTAGTGTACATGAAGTGTGTAATTAGATGATTTTGTTTGGCAGAAACAAACATGCTTAGTTTGTAGGAATGGTGTTGCATTTAAATTAAATAGTCTTCACCTCACATCACAACCATAACAGGGATTCCACAAAAATTGTTATCTCCTGTTATCATCTCGTTCTCTCACCATACATCTAGTTGGTCCGCGATACATTTTAACAGTAAAGCGTTTTTGTGACTTCAGCGAGACAATAATTTAAGAAAGGCAGGCATTCAGTCAAGTCATTCAACCGGGTCTCATCTATCATCTATATTATACATAGGATTGTTGCATAATTTAAATATTAATATTAACATGGGTTCTGTTATCGTTTAGTATAGTTTGCCTTGGCTATTTCGGTGGATTTTTTTCGCTTGGCTATCTCACAGTGAGATACAAAACAACAACAACATGAATGGATTGAAATCCCATTTCATTTCCGATCAAAGCTGAGGAAACAGCAGTCGAGTGAGAGCTGAGAAAGCGATATGACCACCGTTAGAACTATTTGTACTGAATTTACTGTCCGCCCGCGTGCATGGTATGTGTATACTTTCGATTATTTCAACTCTTTAGGCAGCACAATTCTTGCATAATGTGCTACACTACGTAAACCATTAAAACATACATTATGTACTATACATATTCAAGCAGGAGATTACCGTAAAACACCTACTAGATTCGTACTCATTTTGAAGTGAACGTAACGCTAGTACTTGACAAACTCGAAAAACAAATGGACATTAATCTATGTAAGAAGATTCAAGTAGTAAGGCTATATAGTGTGTCATTGTCATTGTGATGAGTTTTCCTGAAATCCGACTTGTTTAATAGTGTCCCCACCACCCTTCTAGTTTAATTCTCGTGTACAAACTTTGTCATTTTGCATCGTCAGCAAAGCAATAATTTTTACAATCAAAACGGATTACTATTACTTTATACTACAAAGATGCATTCATTAACTCTGTTAATGTTGAACGCATGTATGTACACCGTACACATAGGTGTAACGAGACAAACAAGGGAGGAGGAGTGGAGTTTTATGGGTTGAATGCTATTTAGATAGACTCGTAAATTACGCAAAACGGCAGATTTTCCTAATGTGCGATTAAACTTAATGTCTAAACATTTTATAGCAATGAATATAAATAATTCCTAGATATTAGAATTTCTAAATACTGATGTTTATAAACTTTAATGTTACGTTATTCGATTAGAATTCGGTTTCGTACAACTATTACTCACAGGAGACTAAACCGTATAAGCTAACCATACATCTTTGTAACAAATATATATGCCGCAAACACTAAAAAAAGAAGAAAACGTCTGCGTACGAAATGGGGAAGGTACATACACGAAAGTGACAAATCCTTTGTAGTAGAAGAAGGGTGGGTCTATTACATGGGACGAACTCCTTAAGACGGACTTGTACATATTATTTATATACATATTATGTAATGTTTGCTTTATGTTGTATGTATTGTATTTATTACGTGTGTCTACATAGGTATGTACCGATCAAATATATTTCAAACGCTGCTCTTTACTATACAATTTGTGGTTTGTCAAAACAACACTCGTGTGATACACAATGGACATGATTTGATTATACAGAATGGAGTTACGTACGTTGACAGAGAAAATTAATTAAAAATAATAAATAGTAAGGATTATGCGTGTGCGGTAAGTATTATGTATGTTGGAACTGGAGAGTGTACTTTATGTTATTGTGTGGACGATTAAGAGTTTGGACGATCGTAAAGATGTGCGTATTATACATATAAAGAATAAGTACAATATAAATAACACAGAATATATGTATGTACCCGTGTAGATATAATTCGTAGTGTTGTGTACGAATGTAAAGCAAAACTGAACATGTTGCCTAAAATCAATTTACTAATGTTATTAAATTAAGAATATTATTCATATTGAAGTTAAGAACGAACCTAATAATTATGTAATACATAAGTTTTTTTATATAAAATGTATTGCTGAAATTACAACTTCCATTCAGCCGAATAAAGTGCTTGCAATTTTGCAAAAAATCCCTACATTCATTCGTCGTTTTGAATAATTAAAATTATTTTATACAAAGACAGCATTTGCAGATCTAATTACAGCTGTTTTGTTTCTGCGAGATAAAAAATCTTAAGGTGACAAAATTAATGCACATTTTCCTTGGTTGGATGTCTAACTGGATGAAAATTATATTCAGAACTTTACTTCAGAAAATAACAATGCCAAATATTTGTTACTAATGTAACCACAGACATTATGATACATAATATTATGATGTATTTGGTGCACTCGACCGAGTCAGGCATAAGGCATTTCTTGAAAGAATAATAAATTTTTACTCAAAATAAAATTCACAATAATAGGAATAATGACCTCCGATGGTCGGGGGATTAAGAGACCGTTCCACGATAATGGCGTGGAAGAATCTGGATCCCAAGAATTATTAGTCACAAACCACCATGATTCAGACTGTGAGGATACTCAAGAAAGGGCACCATATAAGGACGATACTTCTACTACTGTGAACAGTGAAATCGGTAAATTTTGCACACAGAAACCTTGCAGGCGAAACAATTATAAAAAATACTAATTGGTTCCAGGTTCCACGAATGATCCATCACCTACCAGAAGCTCTTCAAATTCTCCATCTGATTCAATTTACCAAGCAGACTATCCTGGAGGTTTGAAGTGGAAAGCTTGGTGGGTCATGTTTAACTCTGATCTGTCAAATATGGGAAAGAAGATCAATGACGCCATAGAAATGAGCAAACAACAGATCCAACATAATATGACAATAAAGTACATTCTCACAAAGATGGGTATTCCATTTCGTATTCCAATATCTTTTATAGACACCATTTTGCATTTTTCTTTCATTGATGAAAATGTGGTATTATTCAAACCAGAACGAAAACATTTTTCACCGATAGTTAATTTTGCGGGGATTCTTGGTCAACCCTTAAGGAACATTCATTTCTACCCATTAAAAATTGCATTTCAGTTGTACGTTCATGAGATGAGAGTTATTGGGCAATTTTAGGTCAACTAAAATAAGCTTGATACGTTAAAACCATTTCGAAATGGCGTATGAACACAGGTGTACATGCTCAGATGCTCACCATTTTTAAAGTTGAACATTTTACATCAATGCTTGTTTTTGCAGCACTCCTGACCAATGCACTGGGACAATGACCACGAACATGGACAATTCAAATTTGACAGTTATATGTGACGGTGATGGGAGCGTTCTCCCAATACAGGTTCCTTCATCTAGGATTATGACTGGAAACGGTTCTATGTGGTTTTCTGATTTAACCGTTTTATTTAATGGTTACATCGTAAAAGCTTCGGGGATTCACATATACACTACATGCAAGGACGGAATTTTAACAACTTCATTCCGATTGCAAGAGGATGAAATTTTTGAACACAGCACAAAAGGTCGAGCTTTGAGACTGACTATTTACACTGCAAAAGAAAAGAGGTTAAGAGCTGCGCTAATCATGCCAAAGAATGGAATTAAGAATACTTTTTCGATTATAGTAAACATCAAAGAACATTTGGTAACCGTTCGTGGACTTTATTAACACTCGAATTCCATACAAGAAACTATTCATCCATCTAACGAAAAATCAAGAAAAATACAAAATCAAGAGTGAAAATATAAATGTATGTAATGCATCGTTTTCAAAAAATGCTGCACCAAACTTTGCAAAAATTCAATTGTCACTGTGAATTTAGGATTTTATTTATAATTATTTTCTAAGATGCAATAAAAATGTTTAATAGTATGGTTCGTTTTAGCATCATATCATTAAATTGAAATATTGAAATAATAAAAGAAGTTCTACGACTGATTTTGAATTTTCGGTATTCACGCTTAGCATCCCAGGGCAGAGGCGAGTCTGTAAGATAAGAAGATCAAACAGTTCATTCTCTTGGTTTATGACATATTTATATATACGTATATCGTGTGTAGTGTGTACATCGTTTCACTCTTTATTTCGTATATTTGACTAAAAGGATACTTCAGATTCACTTTCATCGAGTAGACAAAAAAGTGACGTTTTACCAGAGAACGGTGGATGATATTGATCAAAAGCTGAAGGCATTTAAATTCTGCATTCCCATGTTGAAAATTTAAACTGTGTATGATTTATGATTTAGCTTTGGTTCGGAAGGACGAAACGAACGTGTCCATTTGATAATTATGTATCACTTTCAGCAGGCGTCCATTTTCCCTGCATATAATATTTCATTATGAATTTATAAAGCACACTCTGCTATTTTAAAAAAATAAATAAAAAGTTTTATCTATAGTATAATTAAATGAAACATTATCATTTGTATTTACTGTTCTAATTCCTTGCGTGTGGTGGACTCCAAGTCGTATGCAGACTGCAGACTTTGAATCACCACCGATTTCCATTCACAAAATTCATGCTCGGCTACTAATGTTTCATGCTTACACTTCAAATCTTCGTAGTCTTGCCTGTGAACGTAATTATAAGAAGGGGATATATATTAATTAAGTTGTATTTATTCGTATTTTTCTAGAATTGATGTCAGATACGTGTAATATTTAGACTGATAATTTTTTAGTTTGGAGATTACTTACAACAAAGTGGTATGCATCTCTTTGAGCCCTGAAATACAATAAAAACATTTTCAAAAATGAAAGATTTTAATAAAAGATTTTGATAAAAACAAACTTTCACCTTCACTTTCTCTATTTACTGCTGTGCTGCTGGTTCTACCACTGATTTTACGTGACCCACCACCGAGAAACACAGTGAGCAGTTTCTTTGGATCAATTACTGCGCAACATATTGGACATTTACTGTTCCTACACAATCATAGGATCACTAATTAGTAATGTTAGTACCATTGCATAGGTTAAGTTTTTTAGTGTTAAGAGATTCGAGTCAGTCACACTTTCACATTATTTTAAATTAAGATTTTTGAAATAACGATAAGCACAAATAATACTGTTAGTCATATTTTGTGGCAATATTTATTCACCTTTGAGCCACCTCGAGCCAGTTTTTTATACATATCTCATGAAAAATGTGCCCACATGAAGTCGCGACCACAGTGAGACGATTATTTTCGTCGCTACCAACATTACTGTCATCAAGAAGGGAATCAAAGCAAATTGAACAGTCTAAGCAAGTTTTCGGTTTAGAACGTTTCGACCTGGAGAGATCTTTCATAGCGGTACTCTCAGCTTTATACCTGGAATAAATAAAAGGAGAATAATTATAATAATGTAACACAACATTGTATTTAGTTGTCGTCTGTCGTGTATCGTAAATTGTGTGTTATTAGGATAATAAAAGTATTTCTATATGTATGTACGTATACATTGCATACATTGAATTATTCGCATTTCCAGGGTTATTTATGGGAGGACAGATTTTGACTGGAGAAGATGGCGATGTTACTGCTTTACAAATTTTGATTCCTTTCAAATCTGGATGAGTCATTTGAGAGCTAATCTTTGGGTCTTTCGAAGAAGCGTGTTTGTAGTTCAATTGCGAGTGGTGTAGCGAGTTTGTAGTGCATTTTGCGGAATGCACTTTTGAAGTACTTGCTGTGCTCAAATATGATTTTGGACTAGGGCCATTTGTGTGCTTTCCATGGAGTACATGTATTCTGTAGGAATCACATACCATAAAATCTCCACTGGAGCATGATGTTGACCCAATCGTAGGTTTGGCTTTGTTTCGTGCGGTGTTTCGAGAACTGGAACCTTGGAAATAATTTTTACAATCGTACCAGATCTCTTCTTCACTCCTGTTTGGACCTGCTTCGCTCTCAATGGTTTGGGCCTGAGGTAGGATCGGTTCCGGTTCATTTTTGGGGAAATGATCCTGTTGACATTTGTTACAGTATACTTCACGCAGGTGGTTTCCGATTGATGCGGTCATGGGGTCAAGCTGAGTATCGCACAAGGCTGTTTCATATTTTAAATGATATCAGTTGCTTACATAAAAAAAGCAATACTATTTTTAATTCCGGCGATTGAAGGCCGGCGCATATTGCCCTTGCACACGTAAGTGTGCAAAAGAGTTTTGCAGAATTTGTTTTATTTAGGTAACAGTATCAACGTAAGTTGTGTATGGAGATAGGTAAACTAAATTATTTGAAATTCTATCCTACTTAGACCCTTATTCTTAGACTTCTAAACGACCAAATCGCATCGGACACTGTTAAACACTGGTATAAAACATGGATAATGAAGGGAAAAGGTGTGCAATAATGTGCAAACCGTAAAAATGTACGATTACGAAAAATGATGGGTTGAGAATTTAATTGTAATTGTAAATTCCATTTAGAGTAGATATGGCTGAATCCAAGATAATTTGACTACATAAATTGAGTACGTAGATATAAAAAGCTTGGGCTGAATCATACCGCATGTGAAGCAATGTTTATGATATCCTCTGCAGTATTCTTTGCCCTCTGGAGTAGATGTAAATGGTGTATTACACCGGTAACATGTGTCAGTGTCGTCTCTCGGAACTAATGCAGTAGCCATTGAAGTGACAAGTTCAAGATGTTTCGAAACTCTGCCACGGAGTGATAAGCTGTAAATCATGGGTATTGAATTTATTGCAAGTTGCACGCTAATGTATACAAATTACCATATTATAAAGTTTAGATAACATGGGAAACTGTTACCATTGCCACCAAAATTGCCTCGCATTGCACTTGAAACATATAGTTGAGTAATATATATAAAAAAAATCCTGTTAAAATCATGATTGTTAGTTTTTAAAGAGTTTTGGCTGTTTTGGATCCTACGAGAGGAAAAAGTCGTCCTCATTTTATAGATGCCACCACAATTCATATACAGGTTGACTTGATTGACTCTCATACTCACATTTGAATACATTGTTAGGAAATTTAATTGTTAAAGAAGTAATAATAATTAATTATTGTCTTTAATTGCTCAGAAATGCAGAGTGGAAGGCACGATCTGTCAGTAGGGAACAAGAAAGGACAGAGAAAGAAAGACAAAACACCTTGGTAGTCCCCAAGACAGAGTTACAAGAGAGCATGGAGAAAGCCGCGGAAGTTGCAGTTATACTAGATCACACAGAGGATGCCAGAGAATACACGGAAGAAGCTATGGAACTAGTCTTACAAATTGTCAGAAGAGTCACAGAACAGGACAGCTTTGAAGAAGGTGAACAGCAATCTCTAGAAACAACGGAACAGGAGAGAAAACATACTGAGGAATCCAAATTACAGGTCCTAAAAGCTGTCAAAAAAGTTCTACAAGCAAGAGAGCAAAAAAATCGTAATCTGATGGAGGATGATGACGCAGATTGCCCAGAAGCTAGATTGAGTACCGTGGAAGCTGCACAGCAAGCCCTCGAAGATAGAGAGCGGGCGCTAGCAGAAAAGCAGGAACAGCAAACCCAAGAAGAACCACAACTCCGAAAATCAAAACGAAAAGAACACGTCCAACAAACACTAGCAAGAATACGAGAGTCTGAAACTGAAGAAAAAGTACTCGAAATTAGAGCACAGATGATGAAAGAACTTGCGGATAAGAAAATTGCAGACGGAACACTGGAAGCCAGACAAAAAGTGCTTGAAACGAGACAAAAAACTCTGGAAGTCCGACTGAAAACCTTGGAAGCTGTGCAACAAACTGTGGACTTGAGGAAAGAAACAAAGACACCAAAGTGGGTTATTTCATACATAGTATACTATTGTTTCAAAACTGAAAAGTCTCATCCAGCCCCCAATACTGACCAATATGCAATTTAGTATTGTGCTGTATAAATACATGGGCTTCTATTGTTTTCAAATTCAGAGGCATCGTAGCCAATTTTGTGTTTAGAGTAGATCCGGCTAGCTAGTGTACGTTTTCTAAATACGAATTTGATGTACAAAATTAATTTAAAAAATGTTTATTTAAATATTTGCAGTGTTTTATCAGCTAACTTCACAGATATTTCATTTACCTCTGGTATTGGCAAATTTTATGCAAGTAATGGCAAAGAAAAGGAAAATATTGTGAAAATGAATGGATATTTTAGTTGTAGCATGACTTTACCAGAAGTATCAACTATCTTTCTGAATGGATACGAGCTACGGGCTTCAGGGACTCCGTTAACTGTTGAAGGGCAAGACAAGTTGTTATCAATATCATTCAAACTGAAGGGAAATGAAATTTTTGAGTATGACACCGAAGACGAAGTGCTAAAACTGAAAATTCGTACAACCACAAGTGATCAAGTAAAGATGGCTACACTTAAACCACCCCAAAACATGAAACAAGCCACAGTCGAAGGGGTTACAGTAGACAACAAAACAGTTACTGTGCGTGTGAAAACATGAACGATCTAATCAGTTTTTCATTGACAGCAAAAATGTTCCCAGCTCTCCAAATTATTTTAGAGTCACCAATCATTCAATAAAATGGCACTTATTTCGATCCCCTTTTAACAGACTCTACAATATACACTAGATTTGTAGTGGTAACATCATTCGCATTACATAATGAATTCAGAAAAATTCAAGTTATGTAATAAAAAATAATCTTTTCTACAAATTCTTGTGCATACAAATGCATTCTTCAAATCCTTTGTAATTTATTAAGATTTCATATTTACACTTTTGCTGCATAAACAAAAATCATGAGCCAAAATTACAGCTACATAAATTCAAATTAATACACCTCATTCGTAATATTTTTGCTGCTATGATTAACGACAAAATGGGGAAAAAATTGTCTCTTTCCAGTAGACGTAAGTGATATATTCGAGTTTGGCGGTTGACAGCATCTTTCTACTCCGTACATAACACCAGTCATCGAACGTATCCATGTTTTTCAGGACAGTAGCCCCTGGTGCGGCAGCTGCAGTATCTAATTGGAGTCGGCGGCAATGAACGCGAGGGAGTCATCGTCATTACTGCACTCGCACCAGGGCTCTGATTTTGGCCATTTTTCCATGAACCCGTAGTATTACAATTCAGCCTTATTCTCTCGCAGAATGCACAATAGTAGCCCATGCAATCACAATGCACACGATGGGGACTTTTGGCACCTATTCGCTTCTCAGGGGAAAACAATTGATTTTCAGGAGGTTCAACACAAAACAGTTCCATAAATATATTGGCCACTTCTGTGTCTGTTAGTACTCCCGATTTGGCTGGTCCGTTTGCAAAGTCCTTTGCAGCCATTAAAGGAAAGCGAACAGCATAAAGTGCTTTGCCCAATGAAATTCGAAGATTTTCAGGATTTTCAGATATTTCCCTGCGCTTACATTCTATAGTAGCCCAACTATAATAAATAAATGTTTACATATGTATTTTTGGATTTATTAATTTCGACATATTATGTAAATTTTCGGAAATATTTTGCTTTTTTAACCGAATTAGGGCATTGAAAAGCTTGATTTCACTAATGGCCAATGAAGTCCTCTCAATAAGCAGAATCAATGTCGCTCTGTCAATCTCTAGGAAGGCATTTGAGAATAAGACTTGATCGGAATTCTTATCGATTAACTCTAAACACCTCTCCTCCATGTCCTTCAGATCATAAAAACGAGCCATACGGTAATAGCCTATTGCTGTGTCAGCTGAGATAAGTTTTTCAAAAGTTGCTATCAATGCGTATTCCAACTTCTCTATTTCGTATTTTCTTGCCGCGTAGAAAGTGGAGGTCAAGGTGTCCATTGACAGAGCCTCTATTGAGATTTTTTCAGTGTACATGTACTACACCAAAATCAGGCAATGCACATTTATTCAACTGGTTCAAAAGTTCAGTAAAATTTAGTTAATTAACTATCTGTGTAAATTAGTATATACCCTGAGCATTAGTAGGAAGGCTTCCGGTTCAATATCTGGAAGTTTGACGGGAGCATCTGAATGCATTTCTTTCATGCCACCGTAAAACATGGCATGGAATACTTTGCTTCCCAGAGAAAGTATGAGTTTATGCGCTTTGATGGCCTTCTCCCGCGCTCCGACTAGAAATGTAACATCTGTCAAGTGCTCTGAATCCAACGCATCCCCTTACCAAGGTGTAACAGAAAAGTAAAAGTCCATAGTCTCAAAATACTCAAAATCACATGTAAAAGTAATTAGGAATTTCGAAAGTATACACACACTCTGCTATTACCGAGTTTTAGCACAGGGTCACTTTTCCAGAATTCATCGAGTAAATTCCGATTTACTTTGCCTTCCCTGCTGGTAGTCTTTCAACAGTAAAATAAACCAAAATAAAACTGATGTTCGATTACCTTGAACCGTGTAAACGGTATCGATCGAGATGAAAGTTACAGAAATTACCATTTTACTATCTTTTGTTTTATCAAATGTTGTGCTAGAAGAGTTGATGATTCGCTTACGTCTCTTGTATTCTGCGTAATTACAACTTAGTAATTTCTTCAATAACGGTACCATACAAGTTTATTGATTTTATCTGTTTTACATAAAGACTATTTCCAATCACTTCAGTTTAAGAGCGGATGTTCGAGGAGGGTGCATCTTGTTTGCTTGTTCGTCATGAAGAAAGAACTTTATAGCAGTGCACAATTAATTCATTTTGAGAGTATCATCAACATCTACTGCGCTAATGGTGCTTGTTGCCATAGTCATCCTCATTGTACACTTTGACATAGAGAACTTGGTCCGGTTCACTTCTTGGAAACGTAAGAATAGCGGCTGCGGTTGCAAAGGATTAGTGCCTTTAGTGCACATTTTCCTTAATAATCTAGGTACAGAATAGAGAATCTAGGCTAGAATAATGAAAGGAAAAATGACGAAAATAAATAATGATAATGATGAATGTTTTCCATATGAAAATTCTGAAAAGTAATAATAAAGTTGTGTTGTAAACCATGAGATGACAAGAATCACTTTGCTTGTGTTCATCCGAAGAGAAA
>JABASC010000078.1:0-73001 GCA_019776185.1 Plutomurus gul | reverse complement strand
CTTCATAAGCAAAAAAGCGCTTTATTCAGCAAAAAAGCAATTTTTTACAAAGCATGCTTTTTTGCTTGGGAGTACCCTGATTTTGAATGACGTTGCTGGCTGCGCGCCTCCACTCTCACTCTCCCACAGACGACTACAACTTAAATCCAGTATGTTGACTCGACTTAAGTTGGCTGGAGTTGACTGAATTTGCTTTGCTTCACCTTCACTTGACTTCCTTTAAACTGGAGACCTGGAAATATCTTGCACACAAAAGATATCCAGTGGTACGTAGTAAGCACTTACAGGATATAGATACGCATCCTAGTGAATAGACGTTATAAGTGGTCGTCGTGGTAGTACGTAGCAGTTGGAATAAGCGAATGGATTAAGTTCCGCTGCATGTGTACTCTGTACTGGTTATAGTAGTTGTAGTAGTACGTGTGTTAAGCATTGAGTATTTTTTAGCCCGTAGCTGTTCCTTGGTCTCATTTGTTATATAGTTGACTGCCAGATTGTCTACATGCATTAGAAGAAGTTAGAGATTGGTATACTTAGTTTACCCACTTATTGTTACTTACTTAACATTAATGTTATTTAGATAGCTGCAGTAGGTAGTCACATCGGAGCAACGATCAGAAACGTGCTACACACTGCTCCAGTCTACAGACTCTCGGCTGCAGAATATGTAACGGAAATGTCATTAGGTAGACAAGACAGAGAGTCTTGTGTGTTTTCTCCGAGGAGAATCTGCTTGTTCTTGTCCTCGAGTCTCCATTAGACATTGAGAGGAATCCGAGTGGAAAATACAGTTTTCTACAGACTTGAATAAGTTGCTCTGCTACTTGCCTATCTCTTTCTCTGTTCGCTCGGTCGCTCTGTATACGTTGTACGTGGCCGTAGACCCATTCAAAGAGTACACCTACAACTCGAGTGCAGGAAGGATATACGACATCCACTTCTAATTCTTCTTCTTCTTCTTCTTCTTCTCGTCCAAAAACTTATTCCCTCTCTTCAAGTCTCTTTCTCTGTTGGTTAGGTGTGCAATGGGAAAACCACAGAAGTTCGTGTTGACTTTGCACTTTGAAACGAGTGGCCACACATACACACAACACAACTATCACCTACAGAAGAGAGGAGTAGGTTTTTGTATTTGCACTCTGGCTGCATACAATGTCCTAATTGCGAGTGGCTACGAGTATTTCGACGCTATGCCAGTGCATCATCATCATTAGGGGCGAGGCATACTAACACAAATGCTGTGTCTGTATCTATATCTACTAGCAATGGATGGAGTACACTGTATCGGCGTTTTCCCCCGCAACAGCAGATATTTTCAGTGGTCGTGTTTTAGAAGAGAGAGAGAAAGTGCTAGTACACATCTGTAGTCTGTGAATATCGTTTATCTGTAGTCAACTCAACTCTCACATTAAATTAAACTAAATACATTACTGGACGAACTTTCACCAAAAGAGACTTATTTAGTCATTCATCCACTCGTTTCCAGGATAACCTACTGAGATAGACAATAGTGTGTACGGGATAGATAGTGGTGTTAGTATGAAGTATAGTATATTGACTGCTAGCTTTGGAGTGTATGTACAGTGATGGTGGTGGTGGTGGTGGTGGTAGAAGAAGAGAAACAGCGAATTAATTATGCAAAACTTTCTCTCAGCAGATACATGCTGACAATGGCATTACAGAGGACACAGACACTCTACAGTCACAGCACTAATACTAAAAGGGGAGAGAAAGCACACGAAACTCCGTGCCACTACTACTTACTAAGTATTATACAGAAATATCACGTCTCATGAACGAGGTGGCAAAAACAAATCGATCCGCAGCTAAAATATCGATAGTGATTTGAATTTTTCTCGACAATTAATTTCGCGGCTTGTCAAACAGAGCTGTTGACTCGGCACAAATTACATTACTTGAACTGCAGAACTTTTTGCGAAGGAAGTATTTTTAATTTTTTCCTCTGCGAATTGTTGTCACGAAGAGTATTTGAATAATATTTGTGTGCCGTTGCCATTTTCTGGAAGAGGAGGTTCGAGCTGAGTCTTACTTATGGGTTGACGAACTTTACGGGCGGCTATAAATATTTAGCCACTATTGTGAGTTTTGTGGTGGTCGTAGTTGTATATAGTTTGCGGATCGAACTCTCTCTCTCTTTCTATGTGTGTGTGTGTCTTCTTCTGTACTCAGTCATCCGAATTCCTTTCTCCCATCGTTCAAATTATTAATGATTAGGAAAGTTCTCGCAGAGAGAAATTAAGAGTGTGAACTTTGCGGAAGTAACAATGAGAAAAGTAGTTTTCCAGTTGCGTTTAATTATTTTCCCTCTCATCTGATCACATATTATTGTCTTCTTCCCCTCTGCTACTTTCTTAACTATTGCCACGCTTCATTATTACTTCTATTCTCGCTATCGCTCTCTCTCTCTCTCTCGCTACATTTTCGCAAGTTCCCAGAAACAGCCAGCACACTACCACCGTTGGCTTACAAATTCCCTATCCTTATCGTGACATACGTAATCACTTTGTTCTTCCGTTTCACCTGCAGTCACACACGCAAACCTTACAGCAGACTTTTACAAATACGATTTTAATTATACACACGCCTTCTGCCGGACGTAATCGAGAAGATGCAAGGATTGTGCGAACTCTGTCAATGGACGGCTGCACAACACTAACAATTTAATTGTCACACTGTACCTGGACTTAATCTCCATTTTTACGCCTTGCTTCCTTACTGTTAGCAAGAAAATGTAATCGTCCTTCTACTGAATCACATATTATATAATAATAATACATTGGCCCCCTTTTATAATGGCTGACTGCGATTTATATTTATTGTACGGTTTCATTGAATTTAAATAAGTACACTTGCTGACTAAATAAATAATGCGGACGTTAGACGATAAAAATGAATTATAGAGCTGTCCTTGGGAGCTGCTGTGGAGGCGTAAAGCTTTCTTTTACAATGTTACATCATTCAGTTAGAATAATTAGATTTCCAACTCACAAAGACCTTAATATTCAGTATTTCTGTTGCTTTGTATTTAATTCTCATTTCACTAACTGAGTTTCATTGCAATTGTCTTTGTATACATTCATATTTATTAATGTTGATGGCTACTGCAGATACACGTGTACACTACTAATAGAACATGTACATCTAATTGTGAGTGATAGTGAGTAGGTGGTGGTTGGCCTTGTTGTATAGCAGAGATATAATGTTATCAGGTGAGACAAGGGGAAGAGCAACAGCAGAACTTGCCAGTCACTGAGCAAAGTCTTTCGTTCATTTACCTGCATATCTGATTTTGAATGGAGACGGCTTGCTTTTATGCACCTACAGTAAGGAATGGTGGTCTGGAGAAAGTCATTTGGCAGTTGTGTAATTACTGCCGACAGAATGGAGAGAACTTGCCTGTTTTGATTAGAAAGTCGGTTTTTCCCCATTATTACAAATAACTGACTAATAGGTAGGTAGTTTCCGTATCTGCTCAATGCAGTCGCCCACGTAGTGAGCACACAGTAACTATGTTATTTGCACTTTACTATATACTCATACAAAATAGACTATAGTATGCAGTAGTAATGATAGTGGTGTACTATAAGTAACAATTGTTGGAGGGAGTGAATGGAAACACTTAGCTTATGCATGTGGTCATGTTGTTATCTTGTATTATAGTCATTCTGTGTCACGAGCATGTTTCCACCCAGCCAAAATGACTGAAAGTGAGAGTCTGATGGGAAGCGACCTGAACTTTGTTCTCTGGAGAGGTTCATCAGACAAATCCCATGAATCCGAATAGAACAATGGTCTGACCCTGTATAACCCTGTATTCATCATCAACTCTCACTCTCTCTCTCTCTCTTTCTACTCAATTCCACTCATTCCATTTGTGTATCTCTACTCTCTACTTAGCGTCCCAGCACAAGTACTACTCCAATCTCTTATAATTTATTCTTCACTCTCTCACTCTTTCTCGTCTTCCTTCAGCTTCTATATATAAGTGCTCCCACTCCCATTTCCAGTATATATATATGTCTTAAATACGAATACAAACATTTGGCAAATCCAACCAAGCACACAGAGTGGCTTGTTGGAAACAGACTTCTTAAAATTAGAATCGTGAAGTGCATTTCCTTAAATACGTGTGTTGCAAGGAAAGATTATACATTTAGACTAATGTAAGGCAACATCTCTTTATATGTATATACAACACTTATGCATATACAGTATCTAAGTGGATACAAGTGAGAGGCATCCACATAAATATTTATATATGAAAGTTTCAAATACACGTGTACATACTAAATATAGCGTATTCATATTTTACCAGTTCGTGAGCCATGTTTCGCGATAAGAATGAAAGCTGGCAAAGTTTCTGCTTGACGCTATTTTCGCCAACTTATTGTCGAATGGAGAATGAATGTTTGTTGTGATGCTGGTGGGGGTGGGGTGGGTGGAGGTGGGATAGAAGTCTTATCACAGTTACAGCCTCTAGTACATTATAATATAATGTAGTGGTAGCTGTTCGTATAGAAAGAAGTCGAAGGAGCAGCGGTGGTAATAAGCCCTCGACTAATATTTCTCCAGATGCCATTCACATTCTTACTTTCAGCGACGTCCAGTCGATAGACTCCGTGTTAGCGCCTACCCTGGGTAGCTAGTGATTCCCTCTGTCTATCTCCAACAGAGAGATACACTAATAGTGCATCGTTGGAGCCAAAATGCACTCTGCGGTATTCTCTGTGTAACAATTTAGATTTGGAGGCTGATGGGCATAAATGATGAAATTACATATCTTGTGGCTCTATCACTATCTGAACCACAAAAATTCGCCAAGGCAAGCTAATGCACACACAGCTCGTGGCCATATGTTCGTTTATGTACGTGAGCATAGTGGGAGGGAGGCGCACACACGTCATATCCGCTACTATATATGTGTGCTCATAGAATTATTATACAGCAGAAGGTAACAACTATTTATCTTGTATGTGTGCATTTACTGTACTAAGCCAAAAACCGACATCCATTCTTTCGGCGTTTTGTGCTATAAACTTCACCAGACCTCCTGCTCGACGTGCCTTCTCATACAACGTGATTTTGTGCATGCATCAGCTTTCACTCGTCGATTGTTTTTATATTGAAGTGAATTTTTGTAGTACTCACGTGTAATTTATTCATAGGAATTAACAGCTCGAAAATTTTTAGATTTTTTACTGGCACTTGACAATGGGTTTTAGTTTAAGAGTCAAGTTTTGAGTCACGCGCGTCGAGAGGAGACTAGCGTTTAGTTTGCACTGAGCCATTATGTCTGAATGAGCGCATGTTATGTGTCCCAGTGATTTCTCTGGTCGCCGGAGTAAATGTATTGGAAGAAAATGCCGTAGTTATTTAGGTGGTTATGTAACATCACACTATGTGATGTTATGTTAGGCTATTACGTATACGAGGAAAACATTATAAGAAAGGGAGTGAGAATCATTGGAGAAACATTTGCCAAAAGAGAAAAGTCAATTGACTTTCTCGTTTGTGTTGTGCTAAAGAAGAAAGAGAGAGAGAGAGAGAGAAAGAGGAGGCTCGTGATTGTGAACGTGTAGCGGGGAAGAAGGAAGGAAAAGAGAGAAGGGAAAGTCTTCTTACCTCAAGGCTTTGTTGTATCCAATAGAGTAGAATAATTTGAGATGTATGAGTATGAGTGCTAAAAGAAGAAAAGGCAATTTCCCCCAAAGAGCGATTTTTCTAATGAAAACTAAACAGAGAAAGTCAGTGAAAGTGGCATCTGAGAAAGCAATCTTTGGACACGGGACGGGAGGGCTGTAACCATATCCACATTGACTTGGCGGCTCTCTTGTCTTTTGACTTTTGTTTCTTGTTGGGGCTCGTCGGCGGTGTGTGCACACCCTTCATCCTAATATTCTGTCTCCCCACTGAATACCTGCTTCCACTGCAAGACTCACTGTTTATGTATGTACATAGCAACCAACCAGTCAGCTATCTCTTTGCTCGAATTAGAATAAATTGGAATGCATAGACACGCCACGACAAGCTCACTACCGCTTCCTCGTGCACTCTCTCGCTCAATTCTTTCTTCAGTCGCCCTTTACACCTATCACCTCATTTCTGCGAATGCTTTCCCCTATTATCATAAATACAAGTGCACAGACTAACAATAAGTGAGTCAGCAGCTCCGCTAAACCGAAGGATAACAAGCTACTTTCTTTAACTAGTCCCTCCCTTCCCTCCTGCACTCACTTCCGCACTCAACAATGAGATTTCCTTGGAATCTTCTGTTTCCACACTGCTTATTTTAACTCTTGTGTTTCCAGCATCTGAATGGTAGTAGAAATTCTGAGCAACCAATAAAAAAAAATATATACCCGCATATAAATTTAAATATCCACAATCCCTACATAATTCTCCTCGTAGACTTTGCTGTATAATAATATTGTTTCCAGATGCAATTGATTTTTAGTTGGAGGGAAACAAAGTCGGATGCATTGGAGGAAAATTGCGCCGCTTGCCAGCAGCGAGTAAAATAGATTGTTGCAGAAATTGCGTTGGAGAAGGAAAACTTTCCCGTCCAAATTCTATTAGCAGAGAAAGAGGGCGATGAAAGAAAACACGGTGTAAATAACATTTCGTAAGGAGTCAACCAAGGATTTAGGGCTTAGCCTAAGTCAAGGCAGTGAGTTTGAATTTAAAGCTACTTCACACACACACACCGACACACAGACACAAAAAGAAGCCATGTCTAACAAACTACATGCAACTTTTTACGTAAGGCAGAGGCAGTTAATTCAACGGCCGAAAGATCTGAATAGCTTTCCCTACATAACAGTTCATATTATTGATGGACACAGTATATAAAGCATACTGCAGTCAAGAGTCGGTCATATTGATCATTATATTTATAGTATAGTATGTAAGAAGCACGGTGACCCAAACTGATTGCGAGCAAAGATTTTCCTCTCTTCTTTTGTTTGTATCAAGGACTGGGGAAAAACGAGTGCGCGGCAATCACAAGGGACAGCATGATTCAAGTGAATCGTGGACGAGCAGCAGAAGTAGCAAGCCGTAAATCTATCCACTACATAGAAACTTCATTTGTGCTTTGTTAGTTAGGAATTGAGAGGTTTCTTACTTTTAGAACCATTCTCAGATTCCATTACATAAGTTGAGATGAAAACAAACCTCGAATCTTGCCCAATTCAATAAACATTCATTTTCCTACGTGGAAAAGGGTTAAAAGGCTTCTTCCGCCGTCTACCTCCTGTTTACTATAGGAATAATATACACTACAATATTTCTATAGGGCAAATTCGTACATCTCTTCTTGGCTTCCCCTACTACATAGCATACAGTTATACACATGCATTGTTTAAGTTATCGATGCGAGGGTCCTACTGTTGGCTACACACAATGCTTTAACAACATAATCATGAGATGCCAAAAAAATTGATGTCTTGATGTGCGTACGTACAGACGTGATGTGGCTGAGTGGTGGGCTTTGTGTGCAAGGGAAATGGATAAGTATGTAGATGGATTGTAGCAGAGAGCTAATATCTCAGTGTGAAATGGAATGTCAGGAAATGTGTTGAGTCAGATTAAGTCCGGGGATGAATTTCTCCGGGTAATGTAATGTTATGATCTAGAGGGGTGGTTGGCAGCAGCAGCAGCAACAGCGATGAAAGGTAGGGAATCGGAATCCGAAGCATATACAGAGACGACCCTTAAGATTGCTTCGATTTCCTCTGGTTGTTGGGTTCCTCATGAGGATATTAGGTGTCAATTTTACAGAGACAAATCGGTTCATCCAATTGCTTTCCGAACATTTATGTTGATTTATCGAGCAAGATGGAACCTGTCGAAAACAACAAATCTGCCCACAGTCCCACTCTGAAAACTTTGAAATATTGAGAAACATTATACGTGTTCGGAAAATCAAATGCGCTCTCCTCTTTAGTTTATTATTGGCGAGCCGAGAAGGAGCTGACGGAGTTATCCTCTCCTCCTACTTATACACAGAATACACAGAGCAGCAAACTGTTCGTCTTTACTGTAAATACGCATAGAGTCGTTCTGGATCCGCCGATGATAGTGCATGGTGCACAGTGTGAACACACATCTGCATCTGCACTCTAGAAACATGCAATAGTATAGGTATCTGTGTGCGGACCCGTCCTGCAATCAAACCACCACACGGAACATAGAAAGGGATAGGCAGATTTTGACATGTTTTTCTTTTCTTTCCCGTCTACTTGGCTTCGCGTCCCTTTCTTCTTCCCTGTGCTGTCCATCCACATGAGCCACAGACATGAGCCTGCTGCATTCTAACATCCAAACACGAATATCACAAATCCTCCTAAATCTAATGCAAGTCAAGCTCAACCACAGCGCACCATATAGCGATCCGATCTTCTTCTTGGCCCTTCCTTAAACGTTTACATATGCCCCTAACGATGATTTATCGATTGAATTCAACTGGACGGAACAATTCAACGCAGTCCAAAGTCCCTTTAACTCGATAAATTTGACTAAGTTGCATGTATACAAACAGAAATGAACGGTTGTCAACTGTAAGGCACCAACCACTGCAGTATGTGCAGAGATTGTGTTGAAAAAGTGATCGTTTCACTAACGGGAATGTATAGAGAGAGAGAGAAGGAGAGAGACATGGAGAAATGAGAATAGTAATAGGGAAAAGTACATAAATATTTGTAACTGCATAATATATAGAGGCATGTAACTGTTGTTTTGAATTGGAAGAAAAAGATGAAGTGCCAGATATGGGACTTGGCGTCCGGTGGCTGCCACTCCACCGAAATATGTACACATTCAAAAATAAAGCAATTCATTAAGGGAGTACAATGGGAGGGAGGAGATAAGTCGAGTGGTTGAACTGTGTAGTAGTGTGCATGCACAACTACCACTACTGCTACTATATACATTGTATAGAGTAATGCTCACATTGCTAATGGAATCGTCGTCTTCCCAATGGGAATTTCCATTTCCAACTGTTAATTGTGTTGTGTGCAGCTGTTAATTTAAAGTCTGCTCCTCTGCCATGCTAAACTCTTATCCTTTTTTCTCTCTTTGCTGACTTTGAGTCTGGCGCTTCCACTCTGGCTGCTCTATCTCCGTGTCCTTTGAATAGAAGTGGACTGGTGATGGTGCGCAGTGTAGTAAGTAGTATGGAAAGTCGACTGAATTTTAGAAAATAATAAATCTTAATATGTCGGCAAGATAGATAAACAAGAAGAGGAGTTTCATCACGTCATTGAGTCCAACGAGAAAGAGAGAGAGAAAAGAAAGGAATGAGTGCAGTTGCTTTTGCTGCTGGTGTCTTTATCTGTATGGATGTTAAATAGGAACAGAGATAGAGAGAGAGAGAGAGTCGGGAAGAGGAGCTCTGTTGGATTCTTTCGTGAATTGAGAAGAGTGTGGGAGTCGAGCCAAGAAAAACAAAGTGAACGAGAAGGAAACCGACAGAAGCGTCATAATGCTCTTTCTGAATGAATATCCGTATCCGGACTGTTTATTGCCACCGTTATATAGCAATTTTGGTAGCATGGGAAAGTTTATAGCGTGGGAAAAATGTACTGAGGAACTTTTAATAGCTTGGCAAAAATATTCCAAAGACAAATTATGCCAATTTATTTTTATTGCGTTGGACAATTTATAGCTATGAAAAAGTTTAGCTTGACAACAACATTATTGCCAGTTGAAAAATAGCTAAAAGAGTTGCATATGTCAAACTAGTTTGGCAGCGGGTATTGTGCATGGAAAAATTGTGCAGTTAATGTAAATATTATATGGGAAAATAATATTGCAAGCTATTCCTTCTGCGAATTCTTTATAATTTCGGTTTCTTCAATTTGTAAACAAGCATTTTTTATTTATTGTTTCTTTTGTTCTTTTTCAACTTGTCCTCCAATAATTTTTCCAATTGCTATCTACTTATAGGATCTCTGTTTCACGCTATCAGCTTTATGCATGTGTAAATGAGTTACTATGTATATGTGACACGCTATTTATATACTGTCCATCGCTATAAAAAGGAGACACTATACCCAAACCTGGTATTATAATTTCCATCATGCAAACTGTTAAGGAATCATTATTTGATTCCATAGCCTTAAAGTGTCCGTTGTATATGTGTGTTGCGATAAGACGGTATGCTATAAGGTGGCTACTATATAAACTGATCTATAATCTGAATATATACATATAGTTAGAGAAAACATGCGGAATTTTAAGGGCTTTTTCGCTTTCATTGGCTTGATTTGGAAATTATTGTTGGAATACATTGGCTAAAAGCCACAGACACACGATGCAGCTACACAAAATCGTCCTCTCTCTCTCTCTCTGTCTTTTCAAACTTGCATTCTCTCATCTACTTACAGAAAGAGTCAATGGGAATTTATTTAAGATATCTCATGCAAGCTGTTTTTATATCTATCACTTTCCATGGAAACAAACATTCAAACTATAAGAGAATGGTGATTCTTTGTATTATTTAGTTTGCAAACATTTGAACCAAGGGTAACTAAATATTTCTCCTTTCACCCTGTATACTATATTTGTATTATTCCATTAGCTGCAATTCTGATAATCGTGAATGTTATGTTCCTAAAATACTGCATTTCTAACGATTTGAACAATTTGAATGCGTCCTACAAAACAGAAAGGAATTCAAGAGTAAAATGTATTTTACTCTTGAAGCGTTATCGATTGCATTTGCTTGTTGTCTTTGAGATAACCTTGAAATTGGAGCCAATGAGGAAGCGCAAATTAGCAAAATGCAAGCTACTGTATTATATACTTATACCTATAAGTATGTAGCGGGTTCTTGCGAAAATATTAAACCCTCTTGTCAACGTAATTGCAAAATTTCCTTCAGTAATTTATTTCCATAACGTTGTGCCTCAAATTGCGTAACATTCAGAAAAGTCACCGTATAGTAAATAAATCCCTCATAATGCAAGAATAATTGGCCAAATATGGATTTATTTCCTTTCCAGTTTAGGCTTCTACTCACTTACAGAGAATCCGCTTTGCACACAAAACATACACACAGGTGCATGTTTATAGGATTATAGGTATTTGTACGTATTAGGGAATATTTCTTTAATTATGCACATAGTAGCACATGATCCTGGGAGAGCCGCAGCAGGCCAACAAATACTTTTGTGTGCAGTCAAGAAAAAAGAGGGGAGCAAGTGGATCCATTTTTTAGTGAGAGGAGGGCGACCTTTTCCTCTATTCACAGCCAGAGAGGAACATTTTTCCAGTATTTTTATGAGACTGGCTGGCTGAGTCGCGTAGCAAAAGGGGAAGACGACGCAGAAGACTCTCTGTTTCCATCTTTCGTTCCGGTGGCACTGAATGGGAATTTGAATTTGTTTTCATTGCTGTTGGATTGCCTGTATTGTAAGTGGGCTCTTGTCATGGCTATTATTCCTATCTGTGTCTTGTGTGTGTGTGTTTGTGTGTGTGTGTGACGTATGGCTGCCACTTATAATATTCATGATGGATTCAGTTTCACTGTAAATACCTTCTACCACCACCACCACCACTACACTACAGCATGTTATTGTGGAAGTTGGGTTTTCGCTTCAGTTGACTGCAACACGCATTAGCTACGCTGATAACGAGCTACTTGTAGTTAAGGAGAGCCAGCGAGTAAGACAGACCCCCCCTTTTTCTCAGAAGAAGGAGAGAGATGGCAAAAGAGACTATCACAGTCTGGATCGTAGAAAAGTGAGTCTGTGATGATATAGGCTTGTGAATTGAACGTGTGATGTATCACAAAGTTTTATTGTTAGCAGATTGAGAGTGACTTAAGTTGACTGTGAGCGCAAGGCTTTTTCTCAATTTCCAGTTAAATCTGTCGTCTTTTCCTCGAAGACAAGACAATAGACAATCAGGAGGAAATCCATGTGAGATGAAAGCGCATATAGTTTTGGTAGCAGTGGAGCAGAGAGCCCATGCGATATGGAAGGATAAACGTCTGGCTGTCGCTCTGGCTGTGTACGAGCCAGAGAGTGGGAGAGAGATACCTTGGACAATACTATTAATACTTAGCGACTACGTGTACGGATTGAGCGGACGAAAACTTTTGCTTTACTCACTTTGCTCAGAAGGCAATAAATTTCCCGTTGTTAGTCACCTACTAAATCCGTTATCTTAATGAATTACTGCTTCCATCTCGTTGGCTCGACTTGGAGCTCGCTACTGCTGCTCCAGATACTCCAGATACACTTTCTGTGTGCAGTAGCGGCCATAAGGGTGGCTGTTTTTAGGTGGATCGGGTGTTTGGGTGTTCGGGTTTGTTGGATGGACGGTTTGATGGCAAAGTAGCTTCCTTGATTTCCTTGTTAGTATTTCTCATCTGATTTGATGTGATTGAAATCGGAACTGAGATGAAAAGAAGGGAGCTGCGAGTCTCTCGGCTAAAGTCTCTGTGTCTCTCTCTCTCACTCTCACTTCTAAAGTTTAAATGGGGAGACAACAACTGATCTGCTCAAAGATGAAGTTAGGGAGTTACGGTGACAATTTTCCGTCTTGTCTCTTCAACTTTTCGTTCATGACTTGACTTGACGACAAAATAAACGCGCAAGGACAGATAGAACAAATTTCTCTCTCTCTGTCTCTCTCTCGTACACTTTACGTGTGTACTGCTATGTGTACTTTGTGAAAATGATGGAATCATTCCTCATTCTCGTTCCCAGTTCAATTATAAATCCTGCTTTGCGTTACCATTCATGTATGAATTTCGTAATGAGAGTGACTATTCGATTAGGACAGAGAGGGGGAAAGCAGAGAGTGAGAGGAATACGATTTCATTGCTTTTGCTACCAGGCAACCATACCAACAGAAGGCGGCCGTTGCTGTTGCTGATCACACGAGGACTAAAGAAGTCGAATGTATATGGCTGTACAATCTAACTACAACGTAACATTAGCCAAGCCAGCACCGCCAAACTATAATTCATATGTGGTTTCTGTGCTCCTCATTTTCCATGGAAGCCACTGCACAGACTGACTAACTAATGATAAGTATTCATTAGAATCAGTGGAAACTTTTACTTAGAACATGAACTTGTCCTCGCTCCACTTCACTCCACATTCAACACAATTAGCTCTCTATTTACCGGAGAAGTAACCTCATATATATAAGCAGCAGCTCCCGCGACTACTGTACGTACAAGAATTTATGGCCGGGGGCTCTTCCCATTCTTTCTCGTTTGACTTTCCACTTACACGTCTTTACCTACGGACTCGCCTTGCTCTACCACAGCAGACTTTCACTGAAAGCACTATTATATTATTATTGCCAGGCCATGAGAGTGGGGAAAAGTCGAGCCCTAACTTTCTCCCTTTGCCAAAGCTCAAAATCCAAAACATTTCTTTTCAAGTTGGACTCCACCTTTCTCATTGTGATCGAGTGAATGCAAAAGTGTGCACTGTTTCCCCTACTGGCTTTTTAAACGGATATACTTATGTACGTGTAAGGACAAGGACCTGGTCCTGTGTCCAGAATTCTGTAGACACGTGCACAAACAGTAAAAATCTGAATAATAGAGAATATAGTTTTCAAATCTTTTTTGTTCAACATAAGAATATCAACTTAACCCATTAGTACAAGTATTTTAAGAGACAGTGTGTAAGTATAACTGAGTGAGCATTCAGCGCTCTGCTTCGCTGTACATTTCTGTTCCCCTGACTTGTTTTTAGTCAAGAGGATGTTTCTTTTGTCGTTTGTGCGGCGACTGGTTCTATTTGCCAGAGAGTCTGACTGTCTGAGTGAATCTACTAAAAGTGCTGAAGACAAAGGAGAAGAATAGTCCACAAAAGACGAACAAAACAAACAAATCCTCTTGACATAAGCATTCCACTTCACTCCACTCGGACTTTGTTGTCTCGTCTTCGAGTGACTTTCCTTGTAGTAAAGGATATATTACTAGAGAGGGAAAGTCGCCAAACTCTCCACCCACCTATAAACACGCGGTTTTTGCGAATTGATAGGAAAAGATCTTTGCTGACTGTAATCGACCGTAGCCAGTCACCACTTTCTATTTAAAGATGGAATAATTACAACGTATTTGACGCAATCCTGTCACCAAAAGAGAATTCTTTAAATTGGGGACCTTTATCCTTTTACTCACTCTCCTTACACATAAAAGTAGGAATACAGCGCAGGAATATCAATATTTACAATCGTACTAGCAATATCGGAAATTTAAAAATCATTGGTGGTCATGCATTTTCTGGCAACGTAAACAACCCTTCGGTTAAATTATATTTGATTCAGAGTCAAAAGCAAGAGGATCTATAAAGCTTTCTCCTCGCAGCAATAAATTTTAAGAGGAGACTCGTGCTTGTATATGTGTACTGTGTTTTTGTGTGTGTGTACCCAAGTATTTAAGAAGAGTAGCAATTTGGCGACAGTGCCCTGCTCTCCTCTCACAATACACGTTTCTGTATCCACGGAGGGAAGGGACATTTTGGATTGGATGGCATCGCTTCCTCCCCGTCCTATTTGATGTTTGGCCATAAACTTATTTGTTTGTGGGTCGTATCAAATCTGTATTCGGAGATAGGGAAGAGTAAGTGGTGTGATCAAGGAAATCCTATCAGCAGGTGGAATGTATGTCCGTCCAATAAAATATTTCTGTGCATACTAATACCTTGATGTATTCCACGGGGGCAAACACACACACACACACTTCTAGTTCACTGGAGATCCCATTCTATCGAATAACAATAGGAAAGAAGTCTTATGATGTCGTGCGGTGACCATAAAAACTGTAACGGCTCTGAAATCCCTTTCCCCCAACATAAACGAACTCCACTTCTATTACCAACCATTCGTCTACGAATCTATTCTGCTCTATCTCCACTGTAACTTACAGCCAACTCCATGGCCACTACTTTACTTACTACGTAGTTTGTAGCAACGGGAACGTAACAAATCTCAATTTCACTGCCTGCTGCTTCCAACCTACCAGCCAGCTAAATAAACCCAACGACAAACAAAACCTATAACCTGTACACCAACTTTACAGATGAGTCCAACCGCACGGATTTCCTAGTTCATCCACTGAAATCCAACACAAGTCCACTTCTTAGGCAGAAAATTGTCAAATCTTATTCCTCAATGACTTTGAACAATTTATACACAAACAGATATTAAAGATACATCCAATGATTTTATTTTTTAAACATCAAAAAAATTAAATTAAATTTTAAAAATTTTACTATACATTTCAATTTCTTTCAAATGTAATGATATTGGTGGCGCCATCTGTGTCGGCAGATAATCAGCTACCTCCTAGTAAAGGATACCAAGAAAAGAATTCGAATCACCAAACAACTTGGATTCTCTGTTAATCTTAATGTGACTTTAAAAGCTGTCACTACTAGGGAGCCCTTACACTTTAAAAAGTAATCTATATCTTTAGTGCTGTCTCTAGGGTAGCTTTTGTTCTTACATTTACGTTACACAACATTAGCGTTCTTCGAATGACGATGAAGATAGGAGAGAACACTTATAAATTGCCATTGTTCTTAACCTCTATAGATACAATGTGTACTTAATGGAAAGGTCGGATGAAAAACGCGTGTTAGCTTAAGTATACTTTATCTTGTGGCAAACAACATAACCCCAAGTGGAAATGGGTGCAAGTTGTAGGGTCACATACGTTTAAAGAACATACAAGCTCCCTCACCACCACTCTCCACTGTTCAACACGCTTTATGTACTACAAGCCATCCTTATCTATGTACCTACGTACGATTGTGTACTACAGTGAGTAGGGACACATTCAAGCCTTAAGAAGTAAAGATAAAAGCTACCAACAACCTATTATGTACGTACACACTTGTTCGCAGCAACAGCATATTGTTAAAAGTACAATTTCAGTTCTGCGAGTAGATATCTCGTACTTAAGCAATGCTCGGAGAAAACTATGTACTCTTCTAACCTTTGTTCTCATTACACATGTTCCTGCATTACCACAGTAAGTACATATAAGCACTGTATACATTCAATCTACACTAAAACTCAAAGAACTCCAGTAAGCCTTCTGTACATGTGAGCGGGCTGTCTGTATGTTCGGAACACCTTGTAGGTATGCAAGGAAACACACGGTGAATGCGTTTCAGAAAAATACTTTTACTTTCTCGCTCCGTAGAAAAACATCGGAAAAGTCGTCTGCGTACGATCCACATTGTTTTCTTGTCTCTCCTCTCATGTGTGTTCGTCCTCGTGGCAATATTATTATTACACGTCCTATGCATACACCCAGCACTGCTCTCTCTCGCTGTATAAATCGCCATAATACCGTAGTATAGATATAATGTCAGGGAGAAAGATTGGGGCGAAGAGATGCCAGAGAAACTAGAGCAGAGACTACTACCTCTGTACAGTTGTTTGAATAGCCTTCGTTGAATATTCCTCATTCTCCGTTTCTTATGAATATTTATAGGCATGGCAAGATTTGGAAGAAAGGATAAAAGAGAGAATGAAGTCGACTACTCCGCTCTGTGCTCTCTCTCTCTCTCTCTCTCTCACTCACACACACACACACACTATACACACAGAGAGAAAACGAAAGGAGAGAATGGCTAATGTTATGTTATGATATGATGTGATATTATAGTTGGGCTGAGCCGAGCTGAGAGGGATCATCTGTCTTTGTACAAATAATCCTTTCTGATATGCAGTTATTGTCCAAAGGAAACGAAGCTCCTTTCCTTCCCTTCTCCTCTTTCAAATGAATGAATGGTGATGAAAATCTAGACGGAGACTACAGATAGTGAAGCAGCGGCAGAGCAGACGCTAAGAGACGAGAGAGCACAGAACACAGGCCAAACACACTACTACTACTATGTATTACGTATTATGTAATGTATACTTTTAGTACAGTGCATCCTTACACCCACCGCCACCGCCACCACCACCACCACCGCCAACCATTATATCATTATTGCCTCCTTTTTATCTCTGTGTATAAATAGAAATATACTTAGGACTGGAGATCTACATTAGACACACATCGGCTTATCTCTACGACTACTCTTCACAGAGACATGACACACACATAATACTACAGTCAGTGCAGATGAGTGCACGAACATCAATGCCAGTTGAATACATGTACATGTGTACACAGTCACTGAACACTATTATTGCCACTCTCCTGTAATAAGGTATCGATGAGGCTTTTCTACTTACACACCACTATATAGATAGACTATATACTGCCATTCACGCTGACTACTATTTACTCTATACGAGCAGGCAGTCACTCTTTTGTATTGTACGCACTTCTGCTGCTATTTTAGCTTAGGCTTCTCAGCATCCACTATGCACACACGCACACAAACATTCACAATTGCTACTACTTACTACTTACTACCATGTACCAATATGGCTACTGCATCTCTATACAAAGGTGGAGGAGTGATATTTTAAGGGAATGCGTTCGTTGAGAGAGACTCTCTAATCTCTCTATCTGCTGCTGTGGCTGTGTGCCTGTAGCCATTGATTGCACATCACAAGCCATATTACACAAATACGAGATCAGTCCATCAATGCATATGTCTGTGTAATGGGAGGAAAGTGAATAAAATCACCAGCGGTTAATATTGGGACAGTGTAGATATATGGAGACTGTATAGATATATAAAAAGACTATATACCCAGAGACGGGCTGAGAGAAAAGAGGAATGTATTAGGAGTTTCCTTTAGCTCATCGGAGTCTTTCACAGGCCCGCCACTAAAATTCTCATATGAAATATTTCAATTCGAAGAGTTGAGAGTCTGGGAGAAGATAAAATGTTTGCATGATGGCATAAAATGAGATATCTGTATGATGGGTGTGCACGGATAAAGTTCCTAGATCTCTCTCTCCCTCCATAGCTTTGCGTGTGTGCGTGTCTGCGTGCGTGTGCACTGCCGTCTTCTCAGCAACCCTGTATGTAAATGCGTAATCACGTAATCAAATTTCGAGGAAGTAGGGTGATTCCATGGAGACATTGTCATAGCTTGACTCGGTGTGTCTCTTCGTCAATGCTAAGGCATTGGCGGAGTCAGCCAGCGAGACGAATGTGTTCATCTTATAAGGATCGGCAGTGGTTTGTCTGTGAGACGAGCAAATAGCGACCCGGTGCAAGTGCTAAGTTGTAAATAAGACGCTGTGTGAAGGGATGTTTTCCTTATTTCCTGCCGAGACGAACAATAAGAGTTGTACAGCAGAGAGCAATTCAGTAAACATATAGTACATGGTAGAAAGATTACATAAGTCTGTTGAAACGTATACAGGGAGTCAGTTGTCATGTCAGTGGATGTAGCGAGTATGTAGAATGCATCTGCTCATCACGCCACGTAACGTAACGTCTCTGGATGTGTGCACATCGGTTCATAGCAGCACAGAGAGCGGGGAGAGAGAGAGAGAGAGAGAGAGAGACGTTGGAAAAGTTCACTGAGAGTGAAATACCCTTCACTTGGATTATACTTACACTTGTAGGTTTGATCACACACTTCCTTCGTCGAACAACGGAAGCGGACTAAATCCAACGCAACTACTGAACTCTTTGCAGAGAAAACAGTCAGAATAGATGAGATGAGCGGAGGCGGATAAAATTGAGAAAGCTCACTCAGCTCGGCTCAAGTCTACATCCTCGTCTATAGTCAATGTATTTCTACTATGTATGCAAGTATATAGGTAGCTACAGTGTAGGATACTTTCTCCTCTGGTTGCCTTTGGAATTCAACCTACCGTACACTTACGAGCTACTTTTACAATGGTACACGAAAAGGAAAGTACTGTGAAGCAAGTGCACTCACACATACACATATGCCCGTGTATGTACGTTCTCCGTATTGTAAATATATCCACGCATCCACCTTCCCACTATATGTACATATAGTGGGTAGTATATAGAGTTCTGCTCACTCGGCTCACTTGATTTTCTCATAGCTTCACAAATGCTTTCTTTGGGTGGCCACGCTTTTGTATGCATGAGGAGGGTGCGTGATATTGCAATATGTGGCCCAGCTATGTATGCAATCTATAAGGAGCTGTCTTGTTGACTCGACTTCCCTTTGTATTTATATGCGTGTGTGTGTGTTTTACTGGAATCGTATTAGGTAGTCAGCTACACAGAAAATTGTACATACCACAAGTACACAGAATCAAGTTTGAATCTATGTACGTAGTTCAGGGCTCCGTGTTAAATAATATGCTGGCTTCTCAGATTAGGTATGTATAATGTGGTGGGCGAATGTAGTCTCACATGAAAATGTAGCACAGTAATTCACTCTCACGGATCCTTCCTACTTTCTCACGGATATTATTAGCGGATATAAAATATAATATGTCCCATTACTCTTACTATTTCCTGAGCACAGAACTTTCAATTTTCTTCCCCACTATATATTTCTGTGGTAAGCATCATGTTCTCTGTTGTAAAGAGAATGTTCGTGTGCTGGTGTGTGGCACAGCTCATCTCGCTCTATTATACTTACTAGAAGCCACACTTCAATAAAGTTATGAGCAATTCAGAGTACATCTGGTAATACAGTGTACTATTGCAGTAGTGGGGGAGGGGGGAGGAGGATAAGCGATTTACTAGAATTTTTTTTGCTGTCATAATAATTCTCATTATTTCTCCAAGGCAGGTATAATGCTTTTTTACTATAGTGGACCTATCAAAGCTGTCTTTGTAGCAATGATTTTAAGCCTTTCACATGTGTCTACTTATTGTATGTACTACGTGCTCTGGAAATGACAATTGGGATTAGAGCAGTTGTCAAAAAATATGAACTGTTAACAGCTTCAGGCTTAAGCATCTTAACAGAAGCAGGACATTGGACCAACTCAAAGTCACAGGCGCTTACAAAATTTGTGCACGTTTTTTCTTCATGCACTTTCCGAATTGTATGTAAGCTGAAAAATATTTTAAACCCATGCTTTCCTCAGATCAATACGAATTTGTGACAAACTCAACCGAAATTCTGTACTTTTTGATTTCTAGCATAACACAACATATAAAGAGTTGTGCACTAATTTCAGCTTAGGTTTCCATACGGAGACGGAACGTAACCCAATGCACGTTTCTGCAGGTCATAGTGTTGTACTGTATTGTAGAAAGGTAGCCAACCACAGATTGATTGATGTCTGTTGTAAGTTTAGGGGATATGTTTTCGTGCCAGTCGATTGAAGTAACCCTAAGTAACTAAATAAGAAAGAACCGAGGCGAGAGCAGCCTTCCTTGAACTGAGCTCAACCCTGTAGCTAATGTAATTCCATCCATCCAGCCATTTGGCTATCTCATACAAATATTACCTGAGAGTTCAGTTCACTCTTCCACTTCTTTTTCCAAGCAAGGAAAATGAGCATGTCGTAGATTTAAGTCTGAATATATCCATACATGTAGCATATAGAGTGTATATAACCTTGTGTAGTAGACGTAAGGCTCTCTCTATAAGTAGACATGGGACGGAACGACTTTCCATTCCATCCAGCTCTCAAAAACCTCATAATAAGTCTCACCTGCTCTGCTTTACTCCAGACGATTACAGACAACTCTTCTCCTCTGCTCGATCCTAAACTTTTCGTTTATTTCAGCTCCCTTGACTGAGTGAGTCACTTGCTTTCCTTCCTCTCTCTAACTCTGTTCTATACATCGTTTCCCTGAGTAAGAGACTTGCTTGTAATACACGCCGCTCTAATAGCTTCCCCATAAGCTTATTTTATAAAAGCACATGGAGAGAACAGGCTAATGCACATTTCTTCGTCTCATTGGCCAAGATGAGTGAGACTCTGACTGTCTTGACTGTGACTGAGTGATTGTAGACGAGAGCAGCAACTGAGCCAAAAAGTGTCTCCACATTTTCTTCTTAGAATGGAAATAAAGATATCCGGTTTTCTGTGTTTCTTCTTGTTCCACGTCTCTCTCTCTGTCTCTCAGCGTGTAAGCGTCTGATCTGTAGTAATGTGAGGGATAGATGCTGCAGGTGTACTACGCGGGATCACAGCCAAGGACTGCTTTGATAGATAACATTAGTAGAAGCCAGAGGAGAGAACAGCGAGAAATGTGACTGACTGTGAGCTATGGAGGGTTTTAGTATAATAGAGCAGGAAAGCAGAATGAAGCATGTCCCCTCATCTTATTAATATAGGGACTGACATGAATTTGCTCTTCTCGAGTCAATGAGACGATTGCACAGCCTAATGGCAGCGGTAAACGGCACTGGTCTACACACTCTAAGACACAGTAGTATCAATGCATTACCTGACACAACTCTGTCTACCTAATATGCCGTAACACTAACTAACAATAAGTGTTGGTGGTGGATGAGATAAAGGCAAAGAATAAAGTGTATGGAGTAAAGGCAGTAAGTATGCACAGAAATGTTGCTATGGTTCAGTGGCTGCGTTTGGATGTTTTCCTTCTTATTAGAAGGTCTGGCAGATTCTCTGTGTATGTGTGTATGTGTTTCTGTGCGCAGAGAGTTCAGTAGAATTGAGTTGGATGGAATATGTAGAGAAGGAGTATCTGTACAGGACAGCCTTCTCATAAATCAGACGTTCATAAAAAATTTAAGTGGCCGTAAGGTAGACAAGAAACACTTTAGATGATGTGGCTTATGATAACAAGTGCTAAGCACAAGGCAATGTCAGCTCGACGCACACCCACACACACAGATACACAGAGGACACGGAGCAGGGGAGTAGCAGCCAGAAGATGGCAAAGCAAAGAAACTAAAACAGCGACAGGACAGCAACGACTGAGAAGGAAGCAATAAAGAAATAAAAGTGCTCCCTATTAGAAATACACAGGACATAAATTTATTTTCGGGGCTCTACACAAATAACAACTGCTCCCATTGTCCTCCATCTACAGAATAGAGATGGATGGAAAATAAAGACTCGAGCAGTCGAGATTTCTCGGCGCTCCTTCATATTCATCTTTCTGACTCTCTCTCTCTATCTCTCGCTCTGTCTCTTTGACTGAGAGAGAGAGAGAGAGAGAAGCAGGGATGAAAACTCATAAAATCTTGCGACTCTTTTATTTTCTTGCTGACTCCGAGAGAGGATTTCCATCGAAAGGCATGGCAAAAGACTGTGTCACTTTCTCTCTCTCTCATTGTGTCCGTAGTATTCTTTGTCGTTCTATTATATCTTCATGATTATGATGATGATGGTAGTTCACGCATGACACACACACACTCTCCTCTCTCCACTGTATTAAATCCCATGTATGTACATACATAGCTCGCTATTATAGCTTCTTTTACTCTTTCATTCCTACAACTACATCATAATAACTACGTATTGGACTACGAAGCTTACCTTATGTACTAATATTTAAGTAGCTAGTGGAGTTGAGGACGTAAGCCACCGTGTCTCATATTACATATGCCATTCTCCTTCACTAATATCCCTATACTCGTATTCCCAACGGAAAGCTCTCTCTCTCACACACAAACGTAGTCTCATTCCCCCTGCCTCGTCTTCCATGTCATACAGGACACTGCATGTGCATGCATACATCAATTTAGTTCATGTCAGACTTAGCATTTTATAGACACTGTTTAAGCATATCTATTCTTTGTGTGTATGTAATAGGATTGGCAGCCGTATATTTAAAGGTATTAGAGTGGCGGTAGAGCTAGTAGCTCCTGCTATTAGTGGATAATATATTTGATGCATTACTGGAGGATTTGAAGGTGGAGTTTTAGGGTGCACGGTGCACCTTCCATATCTGTGGATGTGAGTGTAACTGTGACTGTGACGAATGTCATCGAGTCACAGGAGACAGAGTGGATTGTGACAAGAGGAGCATTTCCTTTTTCTCATCTTAACTCTCACAGCCCTACTCTCCATTAGCATATGCGACAAGGACGAAGACGACGACGCTAAAATATTTGTATTTTTCTCTCTTTTTGCAGAATATCTCATGTCTTCACCATATCAGCCAAAATCACCTTTACCAATGGGTAGTGCATTGGCGACTGCCAAGAAACTCTTCCAGAGTGACAATCTGCAGACAGAAACGGCCGAATCGAACAGCACTCTGAGCACATTGCCAAGCCAAGCCAGGTACGTACTTTTATGTCTCTCTTTCTCCCTTATATGATGTAACTGTGTCTTATGTATAGTCAGCGATTCTATGGTGCTGTTACCACAGTACTCTACTCCTCCTATCATTTTGGTACAATGTGCAGCCTCTCCTCTCTCTCTCTCAAGTGTATCAGTATTTCGAAAATTTTGTTTCTTGTCTCATCCTTGGAGTTCTTTTGTCCTGTCGACTCTCACGAACAGAACGAGTCTCTAGGCACGTATCCTTGAAATGTGTTGATAGGTACGTTAGACTAGGCTTTTTCTCCATTATATTGCAGATTGTAGGTATGTAGGACAAATCTCCTAGTCATCCTCGTATGGGTATTCCCTTATCTTTACAGTCACTCTCTCTCTCTCTCTCTCTCTCTCTCTCTCTCTCTGTGCACCACTCTCTTTATTATTCACATTCCTCCCATCGTTGACGTCACCCATTGTAGTAGTCTACTCATCTCCGAGAGCACAATAAATATTGAGTACTGTACTGAGCGGTTTTGCTCCGCTCGTACTATTGCATAGTTTCTTGGCCACGTACCATCTGTACGTAGGTAGGCAGGGAGAGAGAGAGAGAGAGAGAGAGCACTGAACAGTTAGTGAATACCGTCGTCCCGAGAATTCGAAAATAGTATTACAGCACAATGCACAGCCTACTGACTAGAATCTACTATTGCAATGATGCAGATGCATATTGCGCTATGCTAAAGTTTACTTGTACTACATTTCAGTCAGAGTGCCCACTTACCACAAAAGATCTCTCTCTCTCTCTCTCGCCATGTATTTTATATTGTTGTAGTTAGTTGATATGAATACGACTGCCGGTTTATTGTGAGCTGTATGGTAGACAGTATTACAGCGTGCAAGTAGGGATACTTTAGTTTAGTAGAGTACGGCCATCGGAATACGCATTGTAGCAAATAGTCAAGTGGCTACTACTATCAACAAAAACAACAACAGTTAACGCAGACGGGGCATTATTCTGGACAAGAGAGTGAGTGCTTTTTGTGTGTGTGTAAATAGTAGGCGGTGGTGGTGTACTCAGTGAGAATGTTTGGCTGTGCTGTATGAAGTCCCTATTAGAGGGAATCCGTACATAAAATTAAATTACATAAATTAAAGCAGCGAAACGCACAAAGTTTTATGAAGGAGTCTGCATGTGAAATTGCAATTAGAACTACCTTCCCAAGCACCCACCATAGCCATTACTTATGGGAAGAATTTCTTGTCGAACAAGCATTTAGGCAGTGTGTAGCAGGAGCCCTGTGGTTGGATTGTAGGCTGGCCATGGCACACATTATTATTATATGTGCCTTGCACAACAGATAGTTAGCCACCCACCCACCATTCTTCGCCACTGGGCTCTATAAATGGAGTCGAAAGTTAGTAGAAAGGCTACAGCATTAGTTCCTTTATTTGCTTTCTCCTTTTTTTTGGCCTTTTCTCTATTTCCGTCGTAATTCACAAAAATGCAAGAAGTGCTCGGACGTATAAACAGTACGGTTCGTAAAAATGTCGACACATTTAGGATTCTACTGTGGAGCCAGTGGAATAAACTTGACACTTTCCTTTCATTCCATTCCATGTGTTTTATGCAGACCTGACAAATAAATAATTGTGCATAATACAGTGGTGGTGCTGGAGGAGAGCGGGTACAAGGTTGTTCAACTCTTTATGTTGAAATAGGGAATCGATGGTCGGAAATTGACCTTCAACTAAGTCGACGACAAAAACATAAAAGTCAATCAACCGAATGAAGCCAATAAAACTTGGTCGTAATATTGACATGGAACAAGAAATGCACTAATGGAACTGACAGCATCAAAGTGTTTCGTACCATTAACTAAGTGGCCATTGAATAATTTTTTTTGGTAATTTAGATGTTGAAAGTGCACTGAGGAATTTTACTCTTTTCCTGCTTTCACCTAACATATTGACCTAAGACTGTATTTACCTAAAACGAATTTTATATCTTGCGGCTCAAAAAATAATAATATTTTATTGTTTTTTTATGTTTTTTAAAGATTTTTAACAAATTTTATTTTAAAACTGTTAACTTGTATCCGTGTCTCGATGGCTGTGTTTTGTGACAGGAAGATACAGTTGACTGCACCAACGAGTAAATTCAACCTTGTAAATAATTTACATTGCAATGTCTGCTTGTGTCACACTTTAGTACACCTCTTGGACTGCGCACTTACTTCCTTCAGGTTGTCTTTGAATTCAGTAGGTTTTATGCCAACTCTGTGCATACAATATATTGCTGTGCATGCATTGAAGAAGTACTTCTCTTTTATATCTGTTTCATCGGCTGGCCTCATTTTATATTTACTTATACAGCCCTGTCGGATTTAGTGACTTTTCTGTATTACTACGAGAGTATTGATTCTTTTAGAGAGAGAGACACACAGAGTGAGAGAAAGAAAGAAAGAGAAAGACAAGGAAGACAGGCTAGACTAGAACAAGATCCGTTTCGTGGCAGAGGAGAAAGTTGAAGTAGTGCTTATCATTATCTCATCATGTCGAATGTACATATTTACATAGATGCAAACGCATGGCGAAAAAAGGAATACACAAGTTCGCATACATTTACTGTAGCGAAACTGAGAGCTACAGAGACAGAGACACAGTTACTTATACTTACACATGCAGGGCTCTGCTGCAGCGTTCAATCTGATATGCAAACCCTGAGTGTATATAGATATGTACGAAGGTATCCATGATGGAGAGGGACGAGAGCTGCCCGCATTTCTTCAGAGCCAAAGTGTAGTCTCCGCTTGGTAATTTTCCTTTTGCTGTTGCAGAGATTTGACATAAACATCTGTCTGGGCTCTGACTGACAGTCTTCTCCAAGGATGTGACTTGAGCTTTCCCTCAATCCACTGTTTCGCTCCATCTCTGCATGGATCACTGTAGACGGCAGACCGTGCACTCTTTCATTGCATTATACAGCATTGCCTTTTCGAGCCCACTACTAAAATCCTTCACCTTCCTCCTGAGTAATATTGCGGGAAAGTTCCGTTAAGCTCTGCACATAAATATAATGGAACTTGTACGGCAACACAACACAACAGAAACAGCTCTCTCCTTCTTCTCCATATCTTTCTCTCTCTCTCTCTGTGTGTGTGTGTGTATGTGTGTATGTTAAGACGACACACTTTGGTGTATCTGTCTGTTTCTTCGTGTTCCTTTGAATGTTTCTGGTCTGAGAATTTTTACACGGCTTCTCTGTCTTTTGCCTGCAGTGTTTTCCACAGATACATCCGCATCATTACTTCACTGCTTATAAATTGTGCCGTGCCCGTGTGTCTTCATGAATCTACGACCCGGAATGGGATTTCTTACATACACGCATATGTATGTACATAAATGTAAATAGGCAGGAAGGATCCCATGTGGATACATACACAGACTGAAATAGTGTCACTACTGAGGATTTAGATTGCCTGATTTGGCATAAATGACATCATCGTTGAAACTGGGGCAGATCAATTTTGACTCGACCAACAGAACAAGACCTATATATGTAGACATAGCTTGTTTATATTATGGCACAGGGTGAACCATCCAACAAGATGTCACACAGAACTTTTACAATTTCAAATTTTCATACGTTCAAATACAAATCAACAAAATTCAACTACAAACGCGAGTAAATAAATAGGGAATCTTCCAACTGATGAAATACTTTATTAACTTTCAAATTATTGAATGTCTCATCAAGATTGGAATTTCAATATTCCTTTATTTATTCCTTACAAAACCGCCGTATGCTAATCAGAGTCGATTCGACCTATTTAAAAAACAATGCCGGCACGTGAACGCCCTACTCTGCATTTTAACAGCTCTGGCAGACAAAAAAATATTTGAATATCAATTCGAGTGAGAAGTCAAGTCTGTATTTTAAAACCAAAACTTTATATTTAAATATCAATCGTTGATTAGTAGGCCAGAAATCAAAAGAATATTCCACAAGAAAATTGGATCCAATTTGTGTGGTCTCCCTGCAGCTAGAACCCACATCTCTACATACTAAATATATACAGCCCCTCAATTTCCTACAGACACTTCCATTACAATGCAGACTCTGCAAATATGTATACACAAAATTATACATTCCAGTTTGAGAGGCTGCTTTCCTGTCGTATCCCAGCATCGCGCACTTCAAAGCAAAGGTCCCATACTAACATCCGAACGGCTTCACATAAAACACTAGCGATAGCTTAGAACGTATCGTTTCGAGTCTTTTGTTTAAGTGGTCTTATGAACACTCTTTTCGATGCAAACACACGAATTGGCGCGCTAAGCGTTTACATTCGGATTCTGCTCTTCTCTGTTGTCTATCCACTCACTCAATCTCCGGGGCACACACATCACACAAACTCTCGACGTACCGTGATGAAAGCAATGCCTGCATAATATATTACAAATCCATAAGTACACAACGTAGATTCCTCATGTCTAACTTAAATTCTATGCGCATACAAACACAAAGAGAGAGAGAGAGAGATGGAAATGTGCGTAATAAATTGATGGTCCTTTGTATTCCGGTTGTAGTGAATGTAGGCGTGTGTATGTGTTTGCCATTGCTCACAAACATTGGAGGTTAGTAGTTTGACTGTGTGAACAAGAGCAGCAACGTTGTCACCTACCACCACCACCGCCGCCACCACCGCCACCATTGCAATAGTTGCCGTGCTGGTGTGAACTGGAGTGAAGTCATATATTTATTACAGTGACTCTCATTGTGCGTCGTCTAAGGTCTGCCGTTCCATTCCATTCACTCAATTCATTACTCTCTTGAAGAATGTGCTCTCGACTCACTCACAGACTCACTCACAGAGCACAATCTCTGTGATACACTCGACTGCCATCCCAAATGAGTAGGACATTCGCTAACATTCTGCCACCAGAGTCTCTGTTTCCCTGTGTGCGCATTGCAATTCTCAATTACTTCTTCTGCACTACTAGCAGCATATTATGTAGAGCTATCTGCTCCACCATCACCACACATTCACTATGTATGTGCACACTGTAGATATAAGGAGCGAGAATGCGCTCCACCAAATCCCTTTATCAACATGAAGACTGATTCCACTGAAAGCCCACCATTTCCCAGTCCTTCCAAGCCACCATTACGCTTACTAATAATAAGTGACTACACACACTCGACTCGTAACAAAAACTCAAAGTTCCGATGGCCTGTATCCGTTTATTAAGGAGAGGAAGAATTAACCCGGCCCCATAGCTACTATCAGAATTACTCTCACTCACTATAAATACACTTAAGACCCAGTAATAGTGCCACACATATATATATACGCTCAATAGACGACACGTGTATGTGTATATAAGAATCCCCCTTTTCCTATCGTGGGTGGGTCTACAGAGAAAGTGGAATAAGGTGTGAGATAGGAGGCGACAGGATGAAAAGTTCCATGAGCGATACAAGTGTAGATAATTAGGAAAGATTGATAGATCGGGTCATGGTGATAGATGGAGGATTGCCGCCGGAGAAAGTCGATAGTGTTGAGGTTGTGGTTGTGGGAATAGGAGGAGGCTGAGAAAGTCCTCGTGGCTGATAAGGAGACCAGTCGACCCTATTCCCGTGTAGCCCACTCTCCCAACACAACTTCTACTTACTATGTACTATAGATGTGCTACTATGTACATATAAAGAATACTCTTTCTGTGTGTCCTTCTATTTTCATTATGTAATATGTATAGGAAATGAAGGGTAACTGTCCCATTAGATTACATGGGTTGCTTTCACCAGTTTCCCCGTTCGGGGTATATGTAGCACACAGATAGCGCTGCTGTCGTGTGTAAAGCTATTAGCTTGTAGGATATTGAAGGAAAGGTATTATTGGCAACTAAATAAAGGGATCAATGCAGTTGAGACGACTGGATCGGTATTGGTAATGGGGATGGGAATTGCATGGAATGCAAAGGTGGTTTGCCGCTTCCCAGCCTAACGATATATTACTTATATAGTTGCACTAGTGGCAATGTATTAGAGCATTAGAAGTGGAGTGGCATATGGTATTGGCTGGCAAAGCCGTATCGTCGAATCACATGTGTAGTTTTGCCTTGTTGTCGATAGAAGATTCTTTTACAGTCAGCAGCACAACAAGAAGAAAGTAAGCAGCGTCTATGTAGTTATCCCAGTTCTGTTGAATTGGCTCTTTCCCTTACGGGCACAAATGTATTTCTATAGTTATGGCCGCTCATAAAATACTGTGCGACGAGATACACTCTTGACTCTCTCTCTCTCTCTCTCTCTCCCTACTGGAACAGATAGCATTGTTTTCCTCCTCGAACAGAGTAACAAAATAATCAGCCTTTGTATTTAATGGTAATTGTCTTTCCGGTTGTAGTCGCACAGTATGCCAAGATATTTCCTCATCCTCTCATTCCCCTCCATTGCAAAGCTCAGGGACGATTACACTCTTTCAAATAAATGGCTAGGTACGGAGCACCAGCACAGAAGTAAGCAAACCGCTACTACATATAGGAACGGTAATAGTAGCAGAGTAGCACACAGAACTACTAACCAAGCGATACAGGCAGAAAGATAGGCAGAGCAGAGTAGAGAGACTGTATCTTTGGTTGCGACTACAAACTTTGCTATCAATTGAAGTGATGTAAGTGAGCCAGTTCAAGTGAACTCAACTAATTCCCCTGGCCTGGGAGACTATCTCAGTAGTTTTGTTGTATGTAACTAGTGGGATGTGAGTGGGATTCTTCTATGCTATATAGGGATACAACTCAATGTTCACTTGATACACTGGAATAATGGATAATGCAATGTGCGTGCTATATATTTATTTATATGTATAGTGAATGGTGGAGGAGTTACTTAGTGGCTGGCTGAAATTTAAAATTTTACCACATAAAAGTGGTCATATTTATTACGTATTTGTATTGATTTTCAAATGCAATTCTCATTTAACAGGTTTCCTCTCTACTCAGGGCTGGTAATAAAAATTTAACCGAAAGATGTGTAAAATTGCCCTGTTTTTTTTATCCTGCAGTCTGTTTGTGTTTAATGGGAACGAGTGAATTACTACTGCTTACTTATATGAAGAAGACAATCTAGGAATTTATTCTAGGAATGAGTTTGTCATTTGGTGGTTCTATGTTTGTATGGTATGAATGTTATTTAGAGTGAAACGAGAGTGACTGTGTGTGTGGCCCCGTCCCAAGAACATTACAGAAGATTGGCCCGAGATGTGGAAGGGAAAGACAAGGAAAGACATAAAATGAGTGGTTGAGATAGGAGGAGAGCGAGGATCATATCAAAGATAGCAGGAAGAGAAAGAAAGGAGGAAAACCACCCCGACTGGGATCCATAAACTTAACAACAAAAAAGTCTTCTTTTGGTTCATCTTCTCCATTTCTTTGTATTTAGTTTAGGTAGTTATTTGTCTATGTATGTTGGTGAATGGAGGAAGGAGCAGTTGGGAAATCTTCGTCTCCACTTTAGTTAAGACAACTTTTACCTACTCCGAAACTAAATGAGTGAGTAGTGTAAGCGAGAGAATTGTCTTGTCTCCTCTCTTCGAATGTTTCTTCGACTTTACTAACGACTATTTTGTGTTAGCAGCAGCTCTATTGTATATTACACGTAATACTTGTGTAAGTACAGAAATGTACTCGTTCAGTTTGCCTAAGGTTACGTTTAGATCTTCTTTGATCGTGTTGCTGTAAATAGTGGTGAGATAGTAGAAGGAACAAAGTCTGGTTCCACATACACATACTTGTACACACACACAGAGAGAGAGAGAGAAAGTTGAAGGTAGTCCGTTCAACGAGAAACGTAGAGAGCCAGAGAGAAAGAACTTAACTTGCAGAGGGAAATGAAAGAGAAAGTCGGAATGAAAGTAAGTTTTGGTAGGCAGGTCGTCGTCCTAGTATCGTCTCTTCAACCTTTTTCTTTATTTTCGATACTTTTTCTTAAGTAGCCTTGATGTCTTGGAGAGAGAGAGAAGGACAGTCTCCTGGATTTCTTCAGCAACTTTGGCCGTGTTGTCGTTCCTTTTCTTTAAGACTTTCCTTCAGGCCACATTCATTGGTTCCTTCCTCACAATGCCTTCATCACTGTAATTACACACACAGAGAAGAGAGAGAGAGAGAGACTGACAATGAGTGGGACTTTTGCAAGGAGTTATCTATATAGTGCACTGTCAGAGAGGAAGAGGATGGTGATAGGATAGTAGGACGAAGCAGCTTAACAAACACTAACTACCAGTAAATACAAAAGTCCTAGTTCTCTTTGGAAGGAGACAAGGACGCACTGTGCATCCAATACTACTTCCCAGCACACTTGTTTTCCTTTTTCCAACCTACCACCACCACCACCACCACCGCCGCTACTGCGACTGCTAGCAGAATGCTCAGTCGACTTTGAAAATTCCTACTGATTATTGCCTACAATCAGACAAGAGACAACAAGAACGGCGGCAGCCTCTTCCAAACTTTTCCATTAGACGTCTGCAAATGTCTATGACTCTCTCAGTCTGTCTCGTTGACACTCTTTTGCTCCTAAAGACTTTTCCATTGTTCCTACACAAACAAACTGCACTTGATCATTCTTTCTATTATCCACTCGACTTCCTCCCCATTATGATAAGTGTGGCTCACTGTAATGTTCTCGAAAATGAACCGAGCTACAAATCCTTCAATCTATTCTCAATTAGTCCTCCACTAAGTAGTTTAACATTGTTTACCATTTCCGAGGATTTCACAGAGAGAGAGAGAGAGAGAGAGAAAGTGAACTTTTCCTCGTACGCCCACCACGCCCACACACCACTCGTATGTAAGATACATTTTATTACTCTCGTGCATTTCTGTTGTCGGAATGCAACAGCAGCAGCAGAAATGCGCCTTGATGCATTCATTGAAAGTTAGCCAATGTACTGTGTACTCCCTGTTGTATGAAATAAAACTTGTTGTTTGTTTTATTATACTTATAGTAAGTTTGTGAGTACAACAGCATGTAAGTGTGTGTGCACTTACTTAGAATGGTTTGGTTCGTCAGATTTTTGTGCAGCAGCAAGTAGGCCAGAATTTTTCCATGAATCGACCATTTGTCAAGAAGAGAGAGTGAGGGAAGAGCCTGGATAGTACATAGTAGCTGTACCCTTTCCCTTGTCCGCTGTATCCGCTCTATCGTCCAAGTGAAACTAAATGGAGACTTGAGTGGAAGGAGAGAAAAGAAAAAGTTTTGTCGCAACTACCACACACACACACACACACAATAGTAGTTACTTACTTATCTGTTCTCGTCCTGTTTGTTTGTTATGTTATAGTAGTTGATACTTCAATTAGAAAGGATCTGAGCTGAGTTGTGTGTATATCTGTGTATGTGTGTGTGTGTGTGTGTGTGTGTTGTTCCCTTTCCTGCTCTTCGATCCCTCCAAGTACAATCGACAGAATCAAATGGACATTAGAGTCGACGAGGTTGTAAATAGAAAGGTAGATCTTCACTCGACTTCACAAGTCCGGCCCCATTGTATTTCTAATGTCAGATCTGCTAGGCTTGCTCTTTCTTTTCGAAGAAAACGAAATCCGTTGCTCTGCAACTCTTTTCTCTCTCTTTCTCTGTGAATGTACAGTCACTTCCTCAGACCACTCTGCACTATGGACCATGTCCACGAGAGACAACCGAAAAGAGTTTCGTTTCATTGACAAGACTTTGGAGTTTCTTTCTCTGGCGGTTCAATCTTCTCTCTATCGCTCTCTCTCTCTCTCTCTGTGTACATATGTATGCATTATATAGCACACAATTCGCTCCATTGAGTTCCACCAAACTAATTTCCTATGGTCATCAAATTACTTGTGAAGTTCAATTGAGTTCAGCTCAGTCCAGCACACCGGCCACCAAAACAGAAAAAAGAGCGTAGACAAGAAAAGCATTTCATCTCCGCTAATACTCATTGTTATGGGGGCAGAGAGGAAAAACAACTTTCCCACCACCCCACACGTGTATTTAAATACATTGGCAGGGAGCACAGCTGAGAAACTAACTTTTACGGGGGACTATCACATTGCTGCTGCTGCTGCTTACGAGTATGGCACACTGGAGAAAAGGGCATACCACCATGGTGTGCAAATCCTTTCCAATGAGCTTTGCACAATCGTGTAAAAGCCTTGGGCAATGTTTTAACAAGCAAACTTTCCTTGCACAAATACCAAAGGACACACACACATTCGTCGAGCCCACATCCGAAATAGAAGCTCGTGTGTACTCTCTGTTGTATTACTCGTATTCAGTGAATTGGAGAGAATTTTACACGACACGATGCTCAAAGACTTGAATTGGAATTTTCACGCGTAATTGATACCTTGTCATACATACGCGCTGTAATTAGCGCTGATGACATTGCGAATTTCCTGCCTTCTCTAAAGTAGTATGATTGTACATTTGTAAGTAGCTGTTTCATTAGCGGAAGACATAGAAAATGATGGAATTTAATTTCCTAGAGAGTTCCTCTGTTCTTTGGCTTAGTTTTGCAAAAAAAATGTACTTGGAGGTATTGAAATTGCTTTTCAAATGAATAAAATGGCACACATTCGTTGCAATTAGTGAGAAGCCAAAATGTCTGAGAGAAACTAGCTCCAAGATAAGAATCTGTAGATAGTGACTTGGAAAAGGGACAAAGACTGCTGTTTTAATGTATCTGGCTGTGCTATTACATTTAGGGATCCTGTATAGTGGTGGTACGTAGTAGACTGATAGTGAGCACGTCATTGTGCAAAGTCTGGCATTATTATGGGAAAAGGAAGAGAGTGATTTGAGTGAGTGTCTGGCTGATTGTAAGCTAGCTTCAGACAGTACAAAGTAAAGGAAAATAGTATGATTCCACTACCCAAATCAGTATCTCATTTCATTTTAAGGAGAATCACGGAGCAGCAGAAAGATATGGGAAAAGGAGAGAATGCGGGAGGAAATAATCTCCCATGAAGTTTTAGCATTGTAGAAGAAGAAAGGATGTAGGAGAGACTCGTCAAGATCACAAGAGTTTGTTTGAGCTGTTCCCTTCTCTGTGTGCAAGGCTTTCCCTTCCTTGTTGAAAGACGAGATGAAAGTCACAGAGTTTCCTTCTTACAATTAGAAGAGAGGAGAGAGAGAGAGGAGACCAGTAGGCCAGAGCCAACATTGTACTTAGTAATGCCTCCGTTCCAAGACAATGTACAGTACTCAGTAGACACTTAATATTGAGCAAAGGCAGTCACAGTGCACAGCCCAATGTTTTCTAAAGTCTACACACATTTTCATGATTCCACTATGTACTTTTAGTTAGGTAAGTACCTAAGTATATGTAATGGGAAACAGTAGTAGATGTGCAAACAATTAGTAAATCCAGACTTTTTCTACAATGCCTAGAATTTTAAGAATTTTTCAAGTTTATTTTAATGAATAAGATGAACGTGGGCGGAAAGACCCCGTGAACTTATTTGAAAAATGGTTGTGCAATTGCTTTAAGACGGTGACAGAGTGCCCAATAATCTGTCACTTAACAAATGTTTAGCATTTTATCTTGACTTTTTCCAACCAACAACACATCTGTCAGTTCAACTGTCATCTCTTTAATTTGAGTCTGTGAACGTGATTTTACTCCAACAAGCTGACAAAGTGCATATTCTTATTTTTTTTGCCTGTAAATACTTCTTTCTGCCTTTTTCTACACTTACTCCATATTTTCAAGTAAAAAAAACTCAAAGCCTCCTGTATTCTCTATATTTTCTTTATCATCGTACCGTAGAATGCTATTTCAGCCAGCGGTACAAACCGTGAAAATGTTCAATTACAAACTTATAAAGTTTAACTAGCATATTTTTAGAGAATCTTTCAAGAAGTTTACAACAATCATGGTTTCGATAATGTATAGACAAAAATAATGCCTAGGAATTTTCTTAAATGTCTACATCTACTAATTATGTGCAGCATACGTGGTAGTATTTAAGTTCGTACATATATGGATAACGTGCATTTCTACCAGCAGAATGAAAATGAAAAATTCTGGGACATTTCTTGTGTAGCACAGGCATATGAGATACTAGAAGAGCTGAAATTCTGAATAGTTGCGGTGGTGGAGTAGTAAAGTGCAATGGATTTGAGTGAGAGAGAGAAGTCATGGAGTGGAGGTCCTAAAGAAAATGTATTCCCAAGTCTTCCGGCCTTAAAAAACCTAATTAGTTTCACTATAGCATAGATGGGAGAATCCAGGGAAATTTTATGAGGCATATCGCTACGTTTTTTTTCTTCTGCTCACTTGTTCTCATATAACGACACATTTGACATGAGGTTTTCATGTTCCAGTTAACTTCTTGCCTCCCTTTCCGCGCATCCAAATCCAGAGACTTTAAACAGTTCCTTTGCTCTGTCTCGTCTCTCTCTCTTTCTTCCTTCATCTCTTCTCTGCTTTACTATTCCCTTCTTCGTACACACAGATGTATCCACATCACCTTCCTTACTATTTTCTAGTTACATTAAGTTGATTGTATTATTGCCTCCACTCTCCGTCTTTCCCTTCACTCATTCTTTCACTGTATTTTTGTACTGACTGCTGAGTCTGTGTCTCCACCTCCACTTGTTCTACTTAAACGAACCAATGTTTTCCACCAGTCAACGCAACTCTGTGCACATTCTCCTTGAATTTAGTTAGACAATCTACTTTACATGCAGCAGCTGAATCTCTTTAACGCGTCTCTCTCACTGTCTGCGTCTCCTTCGCTGTCTCTTCTCCACTTAAAATCAAGGACGGCTGCATAATGACTAGTGACACTTATTTTAATGGTTGTGATTAGGACTCTCCGCTTCCACTTCATTCCACTCGCTCTGCTCTGCTCTTTTGCTTACTCTTTTGTTTTCCTTTCTGCTGACTGTTGCATTCTCAGGAGACTCGCTCATATTTATTTCACTGCAATAACTTCATGTCGTCTCTTGCATACTACACTCTAGAGTATGCACACGACACGACATGATACTTATTGGCCACAGTCAATATGTGAAATGAGTACTGATGCATATCTAAAACTTTTATTTACATATACATAACTAACAATAAGTACTACTACAACTGATATAGTATATACGTATATATATAGGACCTGGAACACCAAATTACTGTGTAACACAAAGCTGTTGTTGTTGCTGTTGTTGTAACCACAACGAGACATTTAATAAATCCAATTGCACAGACTGTGAGCATTAAGCAATATTATTAGCAGAGAGTGGATAGGGAGGGGGGAAAGTGTTTTGCAGGCAAGCCAGCTCTGAGAAATCGCTTTACACGTTAAACTTGAGCAAGTACATTTGTAGGCAGGGGGACGTTATATAGCCGTATAAATGAGCAAGGCACGCTAGTCATGTATTAGGCATTAGGCAAGAGAGATAAAGCATATTTTTCATGTCAGAACGGAGAGAGCATGAGTCAAGTCAAGTTAGCTGATAGCAATCACAACAGAACAGAGCCGGAGCTGCTTTTCATTTCCAGTTGAACAAACAGCATTTAAAAATAGACGAAGAAATGCTTTAATCATCTTAATATGGCATAATTTCCTTGCTCTCTTAGGCACAGCTCTACATAAATACTGCACGAGTATTAGCATGCACTCTGCAATAACAGACAAGACATACACAGATAGAGAAAATCTCACATCTGTTGTTCCTCTGTGCATATCGGCAGCAAAGAAACATTTCTGCTCGTGCATACATTCACTCAAACGTCGTAGTACTCACGGGAACTTGTCTGCCCGTAAATAAACACACATTTAAACCTACTACATACATTTAGATCAACTGCAAAAAAGCCTACCCACCTAAACCCTGTTTCTATACGTATTAGGAATACACAGTGTCTCTCTGGCGAGCAATATGAATGGAATTGTGTGCGAAGAGTGAAGAGTGGTCCACTAAAAATAGAAACATGTCAAAATCAACGTTTCCACTTCTTGTTGTCTTTTATCATCATATTTTTTTCGGTGCGGTGTCAGGCAGCATGCATTTGTGAGCATGAAAATTACTTGACGATTTTCGTGTCGAGATTGTGACTGCGGATTTTGGGATCATTCTTACAAAGCACAGCATTGCTATAATAATATTGCACAATGCTGTAGGTGTACACCGCTAATGACGAAAGGAAGTTATGCAATATGTCTTGTGTACTTTGTGCTCCAGAATGAAATCTTGTGTTGAGAGTTAAGAATGCAAGTTCCGATGATGCTAGAAGCTGTGAAGGCAACAGAAGGCGTCTACGTTCTTTACAATGTCATTTCAACTAGTATTTATGTGGTTTGATGGTCGTACGGGTGTTTTCCCAAGAAATCAACGTGAGGTGTGAGAGAGCATATGGATCTGTCTGCTTATATTAGCAGCTTTCAAAGAATTCGTCTTTGCAACTAGTGCAAAGTAGTACCTATTCGTCAGCCTGTATCCAAACTGCCAACAGCAGAGTAAACATAAAACTGTCGCCAAGCTCAAATACTGCAAACTCGAGAAATGCTCCTCCACCATCCCAGTTACTTTCTATCGATTATTTGTATTTTTTTCCTTGGAAAAATATTCCCTCCAACATTCTGCGACAGCATACAATTATGTATACTGGATACGCTTTTTTGTATATAAAAAAAATGCTATGTGCGTTTTATTGCTTATTACTAATGAAGGTGAGGAATGATGGTATTTATTCATCGCTTCTCCGATGACAGCAACTTACATTCCTAATGGGAAAGTAATGGTTGTGCAGAATTTTCAACCATTCCTCCAGTCACCAAAATAAGTATCTCGCTGTCAAAACCTGATTTCTTACTATTGGCTAAGGCTTGAACATTTATACGCACGTGGATGGATCTAGTGCGTAGAATTTACGTGAGCAGAAAATATTGATTTTTCAAAAGAAAATAGGCACTTGGTGTGTATATAGATTGGAATTTCATGCTGGTGATTTTACAGACACAATTAGGACCAACAACTACAAGGCCAACAGAGAATGTGAGCAACAGAGGAATGGCGATAGTTTTCACGTGTTATTTGTGGCCATGATGAGCGTGCAATAAATTTCCGGGCAAATCAAGTCCAAGCAAGAGAAGGACTATGGATTGGAAAGAAAGTGGAAGATGTGAAGAAAGCAAATAATAGTGGAGACAGAACAGATCCGTACTTACATCTAGAAGTGCGAGACTGTTCTCTAGTCGTTGGCTGCTTGTTTAATACATATTTCGTTTGGTTCGTATAAATATATATATGATCTTAGTACGTGCGAGTGTTTTTCTGCGTGTCAGTGTATGCACATTATATACAGAGGGAGTCTAAATGCATTACAGATTCCCGTGTATATAGAAAGTGAAAGAAAGAGAGAGATATGTAGGTGGAGTGTGTTGAAGGAAGGACTGAACGTGTGCAGAGTATGAAAATTGGCCGAGTTCTCTGATTGTCGTTGACTGGGAGTGAAGCACGGAGATTTCGTTTTCACAAAGTCGAGTACGTGACAGTATGTTCAGAAAGGATTAGAGATCTCTGCCACTCGACGGCCTTTCATTGGAGTCAATGACCATTAGATCAAGTGCTGTTACCTTATACCATGGCATGTATTGTGATGTTCTTCCTTCAAACGACCACCACCACCTTCTTATGTGCGCACACACTTTATACACATTGTAGAGGAGCTAGACACGCACATAGGCGTCACGTGTATACAGATATATAGTGTAGTGTAGCTTGTTCATTCTTATTTATACCTTCAACGTGTTTCCCTGTGCAGGCCAAAGTCACGGCTCCTTCCGTTTCCACTACAATCTACTTATATCTACTCCCTTACTAATGGTGACACGAGAAATGCTCTCCACTCGTACACTGAATGCAATACAAGGTGATAGAATTGAATGTAGTTACTTGGAATAGGCTTTACATAGTCCTCAATTACTGCTGTCGTTACCTTCTTATTTATGGAGAAGGAATTTTTAATCGGAGAACTTGCCTTTTCCAAAGGTATGTTTCAGTTGACCCTGAAGGTTGGAGTACGTGGTGGGCGACATCCAATTCCGCGAGGGCTGATCGAGATCATTCGCCATATAGACTAGAAATATCCCGTTAAATCATCTCAACGCCTTCCGTTTGCCGGAAAATATTGAAACGTTATGGTGTACGTTGTCGTACGTACTGCTTTTAGTATCTCTATTCTGCATAAAGTCCCAGGTGTCCCCACAAATATAAAAAATCAAACGCTTTTGAAATATCGAGTAGTCACTACAAAATTAAAATTAAATGTAGGAAGTATTGAAATCGGAATTGAGAAATACAACAATCGTTTCTATTTAGACCTTCATTTTTTTAAAACAAAAACAGGAGATAAATTATAAAAACCACTTTTTTTAAATCAGTGTTGAATTTTAAATTTTAGAATAAAATGTACTTTGTAAATACTTTTAAAAATATTTCGTAGTCGTATTTTTAATAAATGTGTAGGGTACATGCTTTTAGAATGTGACATTGTATTGAAGGAACTCTGTACTATGAGACAGGGGCCGAATTTTTTGTGTCACCCTGTTCTCTTAGCGTGCAGTTTTTTTGAATTATATACATACTTATATGTACATACACACTTATTCATACTTTATATAGATATATTCCTGTTCATGGAGTCATGGCTGGCTGTGTACATACAACTTTTCCACTTACACAGTATGCACACATGTACCTAGTAAGTATTCTATTTACGAAGGACATAGGAAAAGTAGAAGACTTAAGTCCGACGATAATTTTCCCTTTGGAGGTGTTGCGACGAAAGATAAGGAAAGGAAAATACTGAACTCGAGTTTTCTCACTGCCAGCTTAAGTTCCTTAGTATATATAGATAGCTTGTAGCTTCACAGCATTTTTCATATTACTGTGTACTTTGCCATAAAAATTTCCCTTTTCCTGTACCATTTTTATGATGACGCAAAAAGTATAATATTTTCTTGTGAGTGTAAAACTATGGCAAATAAAACACGGCTAGACTTTCCTAAAAGGAAGCTTAGAGCACACTGCATGTATAGAGAACTCCGGCCGGATGCTATACGTATTCTACGGTGCGGCGTGTGTATGTGTGTGTGCACAAGACATCGAGTGTAAAGCCATGTTAGGAGCAAAAAGAAGGGCACACTCCCGGTGTGCACTGACACGAAAGCTGAGCCGAGTCGTTCACGATGCCTCACATCACATCAGCTCGTAAAGACAACTCGATATAAAACTCGGACGAATAAATATTAATATGATTTTATGAATGAGCGACCCTACGACTCACTCCTCTACAAACCTGTGCACACTACACCCACACAGCAAACTAATACGTAGTACGCACTTAGCACTCGAAGCAATTTCACTCTAGGCCTTAGAATCTACAAGAGAAAGTTTTGACAGCACAGACGCCGTTGGAAATCATCCTACTAAAACTGTTGGAGAATTCGAGTACTCGGGTACTGTGTGCAATTCACTTACATCAAATAAATACACATGTACCTTACTTTTGATACCATGTATCGTAGCATTGTCAATGAAGCACACCTAGAGACAGGTCCGCCTCTCTCACCTGCTATACACAATTGTATATGACGTTTACTAGTGCATCCGCACCCCATGACACAGAGCGTTGCATTTTTCATGTGTCGGTGAAAAGTGAAGTGTGACACCCTCTGTGCAGCTGTAGCACACAGTGAAATGAAGCGTCTTTCTTCTATATTGTATTGTGAAGCGCAGACACATTAAGTTTTCGGAGAAACTCCGTAGGTTAGTAAAATTATCTGCCAAAAACTCAGATGTACAAATAACTTTCAATTAAACTACAATCCTAAATACTTCTCTATTTTCCTTCGATGCTCAAATTTCTCAACTTAATCTCTCAATAATTTCCCTTCTCAAAGGGACCACCTAATTTAATAGAATTAGAACCAAAACATTGTTGAATTTAATTCGTCTGTAGTGTTTGAGTTAACTTTATTTCCACACACACAAATAACCGAACAATTAAATTCAAGTAAAAAATGAAAATATCGATAAAATTACAGGTGGGCGTGCAGACGTCAGGCAACTTTCTTTTTAAACTTTTACCCTATATTCCATTACATACACATTAACACCCTTCACAATTTCTATCCCCGACAGCCAAATTTTTACTTTTACGATTTTAACACAATAACTACATTCTAGACACTATTACGCTACTAAAGTCACTACTATTACAAACTAATTCAAACAGTAACCAAAATTAATAATCAGACTAACTTTACGAGTACCGGTACTATGACTACCTTAACATTGTTTCATAATATTAACTCCCGAATTTTTACCCTAAAAACATTATCAATACAAACTACACATTAGGCTGCTTCTAAACTCACAATTTTACGTAATAATTCAAAACAATAATCAAAAATATAATTATACTAAAATTACTCTTTCTGGGGCTCCCACACATTATTTGTTGAACTTCTGTGTTAATTTCTGATGCAGGCCATGTCGCCTATTCTCTTCTCATATATTTCTTCTTCGGCTCACTATCAAAGAGACTAACAATCTGGAAACAGGGACTCAGAGCATAGTTAGAGCCAGGTCAGCCTCTAGTATATGTATTACATGCTATACTTTTACAGTGTGAGTGTAGCGTATATATATTTATATGCAGTAAATGGTGAGGTGGTGGTGGGGATAGTGGTGCGGCGTCTTTTCTTCTACAGCATTTTATGAGCACTACGTGCATGTATAATGCACAATCCATTTCGGACACTTTCTCTTGAGTTTATTCAACTTTCTCCCTCGCCCTGCTCTTTTCTTCTTTCCAATGTGTGAGTGAATGTAGTTGCGGCGTCGACTTGATCCGAGTCAAGAGAGACGCAGAGAGAAAGAGGAGAGTGTATAGGGATGACTGTCTATCTTTTGTGTGTGATCGAATCTTTGATAAGTTGTGTGATGTGAGTGATGTGGCTGTTGTAGTGGCTATACGACTGGTAGAGGGTAGACTGAACTCCTGCCAATTCTACTCACAACAGTTGCCATTCACATATTTTCCTACGTATCAACATATCCAATGTTCGTTCTTTGAGTGCGCTTCAACTGTTTCTATATTTAGATCTATATCCTTAGTTGTAAATATCTATTAGGCTCCCTCAGACACACACTCGTATTCACTATATCTTCAATTACGCAATAAGAGACAATACATCATTTGTGATGGTAGGCCATGCGTCTGCTGTAATCATACAATATTGATATGATTAGAGGAGACTGGAAAAGTATGTTTTCAATGGCAGATTTGTTTTCTAATTCGACATGACACGGAGACTGGAGTCTTTCCTTAAAGTCTTCCGTCGTGTTTGTGAAATTCTTTTACTGCAGAGGTCTTAAAGACGACCGTGTGTCCCGTCGTCTTGTCTTGTTTCGCTCCTCGATTCCCTTTCTGATTTCCTTTCATTCATTCGATCGTGATGGCAGAGGAAAAGAGGAATTTTCTGTCTCCTATTGCTCTCCATTATTTAGTATTGGGGGGCGACTTGTATCGTGCACGTCCATATTCTTCGTTTTGTGACTTTTCCTGATGCGAGTGTGAGTGAAATTCCGGGATCGAGACGAAATATATTCTCTCCTAATATATTTATGGAATTCCCCATAGGAAATCCCTTCCACAAACTTAATTTTGCTCCGAGCAAAGTTTCCTGATCGTACTTATAGGTGCATGCACAGATACAGACAGACAGACACAGACACAGAGTCACAGTAGTCATACAAGTCATATTGCGTACTGTGGAGACAAACATTTGTGTGGCAGTACAAGACAAGGAAATGGAGACGAACTGTGTGTGCAGTCAACTCAAGACAAGTCAAGAAAGACTTGTGCTACACTGTAAAACAACGGGAACACGGGAAAATCAAATATCTGTGACCTCCTGTTGCCTATCACATGGCATGGCAACACATCCGCTTCACTCCCTATAAATCATACGACTGTCTTGTCATTTTCATGTCCTGTTGCCCTCCGCCCTTAATGTTCACATTTCTGTGCATCCACTGTGCCACTACTTATAGCTACACATCCACCATAGTAAAGTATTTATACTGTTTTTATACACTTTGTCCATTCATTTCTCGCCTGTTGTGTGTCAGCAGGCAATATTGCAAGCAAGAACGTGTTTGCAGCACTACAAGGACTTTGAACACGTTCACAACCATCAGCAGCCGCATTCATGCGCAATATGAATGTCGAGTGCAGTAGAGTGGACGGTAGTCAGAGCGAGAAAATCAAATAACTCGCACTGTTCACTCAGGTGTGACCATTCCATCAGTCAGACTCAAAGTCAAGCCTTAAAACACCTCTCTAACAAGAAGGGATGGATGAGAAAATAGAATGAATTTCCAATTATGTTGTTGCGAACTCGAGTCGTGGAATTCTGTTGAATTGTCCGATTGAGCTACTCTTATAAATAGAATTTACTGTCTAGTTGCTGTTTACCCTTTGCACACGTCTTACTATATATTCTCTGTACACTGACGCTCCATTAGCTTCCCATTCCCCATTACACTCGCTGAAAACGTATTGCAGGACACTTTGTCCGTTTTAGCTTTGTGCAAATCCTAAAGGATTCATATAAAAAAAACATTATTTCGTATTAAAAAATCTGCTACAAAATTAATTGTCCTACATATAGTTCATAGATTAGACATAAAATGGGACTATCAAATTTTTACAAGATTATTTCCTTGTCATATAAAAATGAATACAATACAAAGTTTTAAAAAACTGCTGTATTTTTCTGTGAACCCTTTCGGTATATTTTCCCCTTTGTCTACGAAAGATATTCATAACCTTAGGATCCCTAAAACGTATTGCAAGTGGAAAATTTGACGGATTGCATGAAAGTTGATAATAATAGAAGATAGTAAGAGCGAAATATAAGGATGGCAGATAGTTTTGGAAATAGTACAAAGCGTGGAAGCATGAAATGCATTGTCTCGACTATGGTGCGAACGAACTTGACATCTGACTTTGAATTTATTATTAGATACAAATATCTGTTAGCATGCGTGCATGGCTATACGCTTAACAACATGTTGAGTTTTCGACGACGGTTCACTCATTCCGTCAATATCATAGGAACGGAATCGAAAGAGACGAATTCTCCTATCGAATTTCTCTCGCACATCTATTTATTAGCACATAAAGCTGCCTACGCATTTCAAGTAACTTTCTGTGTCCTACGTGTAGCACCAGTGCTGCACCACTGAAATCTTCCGTGCTCCCGCATCCGTTTTCTCCGTCACATTTGTAAAAACGTATAAAACGCAGCAGTCGGAGAACTAAGTGAAATTTGTGCAGTTGAACTTGTCACCACAGACGGTGGTGTGTGAAGGGCGGCAGTAGTCCCTTTGCCCCATCTCTCTCTCACTCGATCTCCTCTCGGGTGTTTTTCTCTGCCGCTTTGAAAACAGTTGGTTTAAAAGTCGCGCTGACTTCAATGTACGCCAGTTCATGTGTGTTTACGACAAAACGACGGTAGCCAGATACTCCTGAGGGAGCAATGGGCTCAGCCAAATAAAATTCAATTCAATTCAATAAATACAGAGGAAAAGGATAGCGAGACGGAGAGAGAGAGAGAGCGATAGCGACAGAAAAACTCAAAAATGTATTCGGAGCAGTTGTTGCTAAATGCTTGGAGGCTGTATGAATGCCGTCTTCAGCATTAATCTAATCTTCTACAGGAGTGCTACATGTGTACATACGAGGGACAACGGCCCCGAGAAACTACACAACACACACAGACCGACTACAGATATACCTTTATATGGTTTATACGGTTTATACGGCTTATACGTATTATTTAGTGCTCCATTGGAATAGATTTGTTAGCTGGTGCAGGAATGAAGTTTCTTTCAAGGGACCACTCGTTCGGAATGGCATGATGGTATTCATTGCACGCCGTGTTGTGGATAGGAATGGAATTTTTCTAATTGAAACCGATATGACATTTCTGCTCGGCGACGATGACACAGAAGGAAAATAATGCTCACATCCCATCATCGCACCGAGCCCAAAACAAAGGCTCGCCTTCCTTTTCAAATTCATTGTCAATTACTGTGCGACAGTTTTAGTTCTCCGCCAAGATCCTCAGTTCTCCTCCCCCTTCTCTCTTGCCACCATCCCCCCTTCCCATTCATTCTTCCTACAGAATGCTACTTCATCGTAATACATCGTACTATACTTATATATAGTCATTTATATTCCTATAGTTATTTATAGTATGGAGTGTGTGCAGAAATATTTACATAAAATCCTTGGAATGTACTTGTATGTATATTAATGTGGAATATTTGGAATTCAATGCTGATGGGGTGTGTTTTGTTGTTGTTGTTATTTCAGGTTGGTTGGGGGCGGGTTGGGTCAGCCACCCTCGAACCCTTTATTAAGTGGAATTCCGTCGGCACCTGTGATTCTTCCCGTGTTCCCGAACAGCACACCACATCCTGGACAAGCGACCGGAAACGGGGCTCCTACCTCTCGCTCTCTACCGCGTAATCAGTACTCTCCGTCGAGATTTACTCTTCAAAAGGACTGTCGAGTTTCCGATCGCTGTTCCTGGAAATGCATTAGTATTGCCTGTATTCTCCTTTGCATCGCTTTGATCTCCATCACCATTTACTTTGCTGGTAATGTACATTCTGCTAAAGTTCACTTCATTTTAATAATGTATAACTCAATTGGTAGTCGTCTCTGTAGACGGAAGTCACTTTTCGTAGGTAGGTAGGTCTTTCCGCCTACGTACAGGCCTCGAATGCCGTGTGTACGCAGTTTTAGGAATCAGATAATACACTTAAGTGAAAAGACTATACAGTGAAAGGAAGCTACAGCTCTAAAGTTCACTTATTACATTTAATCTGTGCATTCGTTCTCTCTGTGTGCAATTTTATTCACTCATCCATCTCTCCATCACATCATTTCTATAGAACATTATGTAAAACAGTAGGCAGCTACGTCTCTGCTTATCTTCGTGTACTTGGGAGGATACAGTGTGACAGATTCTAGAGACGCGTCATGTTCACAAACTAAAATCCTCTACAAGTTGCTGTATTGAATTTAAGTCACTCTGAAAGAAGGATTTTTTTTATTCTCCGAGGAAATTTTATTGCTATAGTTGCATTTAATAAGCTGCAAACGACTGGGCCATTTCACTGGAGTATATAATTTTTTCCATGATTTAATATATGTATACCTTTATATATGTAAAATAACCGCAAAATGATATAAAGAGGGAAGCTTCATGGTTGGCTGAAAATACAGTCAGCCGAATGATCCTTCAAAAGATAATACATAAGATTCAGCATTGTATTACACAGTGAGTAAGCAAGAAGCTGTAATATCATTAAATGTATATAAGTCACCCTGTAGAAGAATTTTCGTATTTTCGGCTGAAATGAAAGTTTGTGGTGGACTGGGACGTCTTGGGTTGAATTTTGCACGGTACGATGATGGTATCTCGTCGCAAAATATCACAGTGACTTCCCTTCCTAAGTAATAATGCAGTTGGTTCCATAATGGGCGAAATTTGCATGCCATTCTTATGGGAAGAACTAGAGTCTGTTGTATTATTCCTCCGGTGGCCACATCTCAGCGGATGTACATATAGCAAAAAAATGTACCTTTATCTCTATCACTATGAGCACATTGAAAATTTATTAAAAATGTAGCCAGAGCATTGCATTCGCACATTGAGATGCAGTCGACACAGAAAAGCCAGTGAGAGAGGCAGAAAAAGGAAAGAAAGCTGGCTGAGAAAGAGAGAGCACATACTTACGACAGCTTATTGTAAGTCGCAGTAAGAAAAATTCCCCTGATATCTTCCAGTCATTTAAAGATAAAATTCCTTACAGATTGCTTAAATTCCTACGTATGTCGCATTGCTACTCACAGTCACTTTTTTTGTCTTTCCTTCTCTGTGCTACTAAACTATCGCTTTCCGTTGTGCTCACGTCTGCAGATAGAAAACGTGAGAGTGTAACTATCGAACTAATATATCATTGGTATGCACAGAATACAATCATTTTTCAATCTTTCAACAACAAATATCTTCGTACAGGAAACAACGAGTCTAGAAAACAAAACTATCACAGTTGCTTCATGGATAGCAGGTATTTTTTTATTAACTTTCCTGACTTCATTGTTCTGGAATATGTAGGTGGATAAATGGGAATTTCCCCCGCTAAAATTAATATCAGTTGATTTGCTGGGGAAAATTCAAATATTCCTCCACGTATCTAGTATTTAGAATTATGATGGAGGAAAAGTAACGGATATGAATACAATCATGGGAATGATGGGGCGCAGACGGAGAAATGAAATCTCTCATCTCCTAATGTTCATCGAAATGAAAATTTAAATGAGATTCCTTATGTAATAATGTGAAGGGGGAAATTGACTTATGATTACTTCTGTCTAGATACAAATTCAATGCAAGAACAAAGAAACGTGGCCAACACCTTCGAATGATAAATTTGCTAATGTGTTTTAGATTGCCTTACCTGTCCTCCTTCTTCTTCCATGAGATATTTTACTGATTTCTACAACATAATGACCCAGATAGCTAAAATTTGCATGTAGATACATACATTTAGGAATTCTAAAAAATCTACATAAATATTTAGCATATATCATGTCTGTAGGTTACTAATTTCTGTACGAGTCCCCGTATTACATAAAACTGTGAAAATATTTCCAGTTCAAGCAAGAAAATTCACGAATTTTTCTGCATCTCACAGCTTTACACAATCTACTCTTAAATCTGTATCTACTACAAGATTACTAGTTAACTAAATCAGTACATACATCTAGAGTAGAGAATAGATAGAAGGAAAACTGTCAGTTGGTAATGCCTTGTACATTTTAATGACTAGAAAATACTAAAGAGACTAAGAATTCTACCGTCTATTCAGACAGTATAAAAAATATACGCTAGAAATACAGCGTACTTACTTTTGCCAATGAACTTTTGCAAGACGCTCAAATTTTCTCTCTGTTCATTGTCAGTGCGTAGCGGTAACTACTTGTCGTTCGTTCTATGCACTACTAAATAGGAAGCTGTACGCACACTTCGTTCATACAAATAGCTGAAATGAATTTACGCCAAGGCTGACACAAACACAGTGGCAGGGGAAGTGGCTACCAGTGTACGTGTCTTATGTACATGCATATACATACGTTCATATTTACTAGCACAGCTCTGTGGCAAAAGCAAGAGAAAAGACGAGAAAAGCGTGCCAACGAGCACAGGAAGGGAAAAGGAAGGCAGAATTTCCTACTGAATCTGTGTTATAGGAATAGCAGTAGAGCAGCAGAAGCAGCATCACTATAAATGCAGAATACACAGAAGCAAAGGACTTGGTTCTACGTGAAACGAGAAGGAACGTTGTTGCTTACCGAGAAATTCCTTCAACTTGAAAGATCTCTCTCATTTCATTTGGGAGGAAGGGCTGCAAGACTTTCAGAACACTACAGTGTCATAACTCATAATCTCATCCACTGATCTTTTGATATGCCAACCGAGAGAATAGAGTTGGAATGCTTCTCTTTTTCCCTTCCTCTCTCTCTCTCTCTCTCTCTCTCTATGCGTCTTCAATCTCTACAGCCCGCCTCAAAGAAATCACAGAGAGAAGATGAAAACGAGACTGAATGGAGTAGAACAGAATAAGAGAGAGAGAGCTGGTCCTGTCTCTGCTCCTTGCTTTCCTGTGTCTCTATATAATATGTTCTTCTTCTGCCACTTACAAGTAGATAAGCTTTACACGTGTAGTGCACACAGAGAGAGAGAGTATACAAAGTGTGGATATTATGAACATAATTTGCACACACAGAGACACAGGCCCACACTGTGAAAAGCTTACTGCTGAGAACACAGTCATCGTACTTTGTAAGTATAAATTGTATAGAGAGTAAGCAGCTTTCAAGTGTATAATATAATGCGCCGTGGCTTCTGTGTGTATGTGGTACACAGTTACACAGTACGTACAGAGTGAAGTGAGTACTTGGCATTCGACCCCAAAAGCTTACAGTTGACAGTGAAATCAAATGAAATAAAAGGAGAGGAAATGAAAGAGCGAACGGAGAAAGACGAGTGCATAAAGAGGGCTTCCAAATCCTTTGTCCTCTGCTTTCTACCACATCCGACCAACGACTAAATACACGTTCGAGCAAGAATACGGCGAAATGACGCCAAAATTGCTCTCACTCTCAGTCAATGTGTGTTTGGACTCTTCTAGGCCGCTGCCTTTCTACAATCATCAGTGCCAGTCTCCAATAAATACATCCTACCTATTTACGGCTCCTATCGAGATTATCTGCACAACACTCGCCCACCCAAACCAAAGCAGAACAAGACGGATGCTCAAATATTATATTTATATATAAGTATGTGTGAATGTGTGTACAGTGTCTGTGCCCAGTTTCTAGCTATAGTTTTGTAACATAATGTAATGTTGTGAGAGAGTGGGAGCACAATGCTGCTGTTTGTGAATGGAGCGAACAGAACGTAGATAGCAAGAGAAAGAGAGAGTGAGCAAATATATTTGTGCGACGCTATGTGGAAACAACAGCCAGGATTGAATTAGCTGAGCAGACCATCCGCATCCCTTGGCTTTTTGTCAAAGGTTTATGCAAGATATGAAAAGTTAATTAGAAGCCGGCAGCAGAATCTGCACGAAAACGACGAACGGAATTCAAGAGCACAACAGCCTGCAGCTACAAGAAAAATATGAAGATTCGCTGGTTTTTGGACGCGAAGAGAGAAGACAACATTTCAGAAAGACAAAACGAGATCAGAACTGACTGACTGAGAGACAGAGAGCTAAAGAGTGAGAGAGGACAAGTTAAGGACAGCCACAACGACAACACGACAGCGAGAAAGCTCCAGAACACAATCTCTCCACTTCGTTTCACTTGACTCGAAATCCTAATCAAAGAAAAGCGCATTCCTCTGAAGGCAATGACAGAAGATGAGTGAACGCTGGTCTTGTCCCTCCCTCCCTCCCTCTCTGTGCAATTCTCTGTCGCCTTTTTAAATCTTCAACACCTTATAATATAAGTATTGTTCTTGTGCATATGGTCCCAATGTGCACCATCTCCTTTCATGCTGCAACACTTCTCACCCCCTTGAAAATATCTTGTCTACTTTCTTTGGATGTCCCCCTGTCATCAAGACACGATTTCATATCCTCCTTTTCTGTTGCTAATGGTACTTGTCTTAAGTTGGTTGGTGTGGCTGATGTGAGTACCCTTGATGGTAAAAATTGAAGCAGCTCTTCAACTTACTTTTCTTCTAGCTGAAAATCCAACCGACTAATTATAAATTTCCATTATTCCCAAACAGTACCTATAGTCAACGATTTCTTGCTAATTCAATATAAATTAGGCCGATTTGGCCATCCTTGTTGATTTTATTGTTATGCGCTGGTTGCATTAACATTGTACTGACTTATTAAATGCGCCAGTAGTATTAGTAAGTAGGTTGAAGTGCGGTGGAGTCGATTACTAGACGATATTCTGTAGGTAGCCTCTAATAAGCTATCAGTAAATATATACATATAATATACCAAGTACTATATATAGAACTCTGAACAATTAGCTTTTGCATTGTGGCCTAGTAGATACGATCAAATTAGCATGCGAACAATGGGCTACACGGCATACTAAAGAGGAAAAGCAATTATCTGTACTTAATGCAATGTATGTGGAGTAGTGGTGGTGGTGGCGGGGAAGGAGGAACTAATTCGAAGGCGTAAGTAATCGGATATTTAAATACTGTAAGTAGTAGTAGCAGTGGAGAAATAGCTCAGCACATCTCCATAAACTAAATACTGTTTGCTTAGTTAGTTGGGCGGTCGGAGTCTCTACCTACCTACCTACACACACAGAGAGAGACACACACACAGATGAAATAAAAAGATAGGATTTAGCATTCACTCAGCGGTTATCTGTGTCTTTATCAGTGATGTAACTACTGGAGAGGTCGTTTCCTCCACCACTGAAGCCAGAAGAATGCAAATTCTATTCTAATTGTGCAGACGTATTTCATGTCTTGGTTCTGGTGTGTCGGAATGGCGATTAAAATGTAGTCGACGACTCATTCACTGAATTACTATTAGAGCAGTGCCACTGAATACTTTTCTTATCCACTTGCACCACAATCGAAATTCTGTGTCCTTGTCACTCATGGGCTATCAGGAAATGGCAGTGAGGCACTGCGCTCGCCAAAATCTGCAGGTGAAAGTAAAAAGGCTCATGTTTACCATAAATAATAAACAGGGATAATATTTTACGACCACAACGTAGCGCTCTTTCTCTCTTGGTGAGTGCTCAGTGCTGCCTCCCACTCACTACGTTTTGTTTACATCTGTATGTTTGTATGTGTTTGTTTTGTGTGCTTTGGGATCGACTGTGGAAAGAGCCACAGGGAAAGAAGTAATTATTTCCTGCTTTTCTCTCATCTCTATTTATATTTATGTGTGCCATGTCCTTACATTTGGAAAATAGCTTACATAAGTATTAGTAGCACATATCGGTGCTTCAGTCAATGTGCTTAGTAGTATGCTCATCTGTGTGTATTTGCATTTTTCCTTAATTAAATACGTTGCATGCATGAGTTCTTTTGAGGTCGAGCTTAGTAACGTTGCAGAGCCTAGTGGGATTTCTGTAGAGCCAATGGTTTCACGAAGAAATCCTTCAGGCTCCCACTATCTCTGCACATACATCTATCTCTGTTTTCTTTTTGTTTCTCTTTCTGTATCTCCCTCTCTGTGTCGACTTCACAACACTCGCATTTACATATTATGCAGAGAACGTGTATAAAAAACCTATGAAATGAATATCATTAGGACACTGGCAGAAGTTGCTTTAACAACGCACTCACCGTGTAATGGCTCCCTGTTTGTGTGCCATCAATTTGAGGACAGGGGAAAAAGTGCGCAGTTTGTATACTCTGTGTATACAGAATCATCGCCAGGCACACCACCGTGTCAGATTATTCGCCAGAGGAATTGATTGAGTTGGGTGGCTGCAGTTGCTTATATTTTGCCAGTGTGAATTTTAATTTGTTTGCGACGGCTAACTGGTCTTCTTTCATTTCTCCCGCGAATTTACTCAGCAATAGCCTTGTACCAGTGTATTATCTGATGCTATGTAGGATTTGGCTATGGATAAACAATATTCCATGGTTTGTTTTCCATATATAGGTAGCTCTCAAAGGATGACGGGGGCTAAGTTTGATGTTTACGTCGTGGTTCGGTGGCACAGACTGATTGCTAGTAAATGAGTGGCTTGCTGTCTAGTTGAACGAGAGGAAAATAGCGGAAGAACGACAGGCAATTTAGAATTTCAAAGTGTGACATGGGAAGATGAAAGAGAGAGAGAGGTGTGTGTGTGCTGTTTGGGTCTGGGTTGGGTCATTAGATGTTTTTGTGCCGTAACGTGATGTTATTGTAGCCAGTAGAAATATATAGGCGAGGGGGGACGTTCAAATGTATGGATGTAGGTTGCCGTGAGCAGAACACAGAAAGTGAGACTGAGAGAGAGAGAGAGAGAGCAGGATGCAAATGAGTAGTAGTCTCACTTTACTCTACTTAAGTATACATTTAGCTTTTATTACGCAAGTACATTGCTCTGTCAGGTAGTAAAGTGTATATTATGCAGAGTATACTGTTTATGGTGGGTTGTAGTGCAACTCTAATGAAAAGTGAACATTTTAGTAGGGAGAGACTCGTGTCTGGCTTTTGTTCATTGTGTTGTTGATATTGTAATTGCAAATGGTGCATTTGTATTAAGTAAATAGTAGGTGTTCGTATGCAGTTGAGCGTGCGTCGTCTGCAACGGAGACTTGACGATTGATGGACAGAGAAGGAAGCACAGGGAGAGACAGAGAGACCTTTGCTGTTTAAGGGCACTGTTGTTGTGTAGTGGATGCGTAGGTGGAGAGAGGACTGAGGAGAAGGTAACTTAAGAAGGTCTACTGGAAGGGCGGGGCAGCCATCAATGGAATGGATGATGATGATGAGGTTGATGATGATGAGTGTTTCAAATGTCTGTGTGTGTAGTCACGTACAAATTGATTCCCTTCTCTTCCCCTGACTTGTCAAGAGTTGAGCTAACTTGACTTTTCCATGTTTTCCTTTGCATGTAGGCATAGCTACTTAAGTATAAATAGGTAAACACTCCTCCTTGTGTGCTGGGGATCCTTATGAGAGACTCTTGTGTAAACGCACAGTAATGAAAGTGAATCGAAGAGATAAAAGCTCTCAAAGAGCAATCGCCTTTTAAAAACATTCACAAGTGAACATTACGGGTGAGGGAAAAAATCTTTGGCTCAATTCTGTCCCAGATGCGACTCTCTCGCTCTCTCAGTCTTTCTGTCTGCTGGAAGAACTGAAATGCTCAAGTTGCAGTTTGCCTCAAGTTTCCTTCAGAGCCCTTCTTCTGGTTGCCTTGTAGTCTACAAGTACAAATGAGTTGCAAGCTGCAACTTGTGTGACAACCTAATTAATTAGCTCCCTTCCCCACAACGATGCGATCCACTCTGGTCGACTCCACTGTAATCACTCGTCCTTATATGTGCCCTTAGTTCATACTGCACAGAGGAGAACCCACTACGAGCACACGCAGAAACAGAGAGACATTGCTACATTATTGCATATTCTGCTCTCTGAATTATTACCTCTCTTTGCTTGCCATAATGCTCTTTTACTTCCCTTTCTCTCTCTCTCTCTATATATATATATATATCCAATACTAGCATATATATATATTGCAGACCTTTTCCTACAGATATATATTGCTTGTAGTACCAGTTGAAATTGACCTCTTTCATTTCTCTAAACTTTTATTTCATTCTCGCTGCTACCCATTTCTGCTTTAATAGTATTGATGGATTAAAGAGAGCTCTTTTGATTTTCCTAAGTAATGCGATTTGTATGAAGAACGTAGCAGGTACGATCGTAGGTTTGTAGAAATGGACTTGTAATTTGATTTTGTGTCAGTTCTATATGTAAAAATTTATTTTTACTTCGACTTTGACAGCTCAAAACAATGACAGAAAAAACGGTGAAAATGAAAACAGAGGTGTTTTCAGTTAATTTTTTTACTTCTCTGGTAAAAATGTTGTAGCGATAGAGAAATATTTTCATGGCTTAATGTGACTGCATTTAAGAAGAACAGTTAATACCGATAAATATTACGTGGCGGCTGTGGGAAATGAGTTGGCAGACAAAATGGATTTCATTGAGTTTTGCGTTCCCCTGTCGTTGCAAATGTACTTACAGTGGAGATATGTGAACATCATAATAAATACATAGAGCCAGAGATTGTAGACAATTGGTTGGTCTGACTTGTCTGCACGAGTGGAAAATAAATACGAGCATTGGCTAAAGCGGCAATGACAAGAGTGCGACTTGCTTTAGAATGGACAATACTTAATATATAAAAGGCAGGCCTATAGACTTTCTCGTCTTGAGAATGTACAAGACGCTCTCTCTCTCTCTATCTCTCTTGATGGGAATGGGGAAGGGAGAGAAATTAATGAAATGAATTGAGTTTTTTGTTGCAGAGGACTAGGGTGTTATTGAGTTGAGTAAGTTGGATTGGCTAGTCTCCGTACGTTCTCTTCAGAGAGTTGTGTGTTGGAATTGGGCATGGGTCGTCCGTTGTCAACGATTTGGCTTCCTTGTTCGATATGTTGGTTTCTTGGTTGAGTTGAGACTGTTGTGTCATGTCGTGGAAAAGAGAGAAGTCTACGTGACCACAGAAACAAATTTTAAGCGTCCACAACGTGCATGGAATAATTGCAGAGAATTTGTGTTTGTGGCGACGTATTGGTGGCTGTATACTCGGCCTCGACACACACACCACCAAAGAATACACGAACAGTGCAGTCAGTGCACACAGACACTCACAGAGACGGTTGAAAGTCAACTCTACTGCTCTCTCTTCTTCTTTCGATTCCACTTTGGTCTCGCGTGCACGCTGTCAACTGTCGACCAGACTTACCATGTAAATAGCATGGCTGTGTGCAAGTCTTGCAGAGTGAGAGGAGTGAGAGGAGTGAGAGGAAGCCGAGGAGCAGCCACAGCAACGTCTTTGTCGTCGTCGTCTTCTTCTTCCAAACTGTGGCCTCTAACTCGCTATCAGTTGGCTGTCTGGTCGGTATTCTGGACGTGATGGTGGCACGATTAGAGAGGTCCTTCTGATCTTATCAAAACCTACTGACTGAAACCTCAAATTGAGACTGGATTGGATTTACGGTTCTATCACCACACACACACAGAGACACACAGAGTGAGAGAGAGAGAGACATTCCAATTCCCCACGTGTGTCACCTATTGACATGGACAGTCAGCAACCAACACAAACTTACAATACTTAACTACGTTCACTATGGCCCACCATCCACTCCACTTGGATCGACTGGCGCCCGGTCTTACACACAGCAACCTTTGCAGACTGAATTCAGTACACGGCAGGGCACTATAGCAGATATAGATTTAAGTAGATAGGGAGACATAGAAGAAGATGCGGACTGAGACTCGTGCAGATGAGTCAAGTCGGGAGTGAAAATGGGATGAGCAGGGCATGACCACAGCACAACAGAACACAAAGCACACACAGGACAGATACTACGAAGCAAGGAAGTGAGAAAAGTCAAGTCAATGACTATAAGCGTCTGTGTCTGGTATTCTTGCAGCATCCCTAAGAGTCAACATGATTAGATCCAATAATAATCCACTAATATCGACAGCATCTGTCACAGTGCACACAAAAAGCAGCCACACAACACATTTCCCCTCCATTCTCATCTCATCATACTCACCTAAGCCATTCCAAGCTCATCCATTGCCTGCTCTGTGTGTGTGTGTGCAAGATGAGAAGGGAGGCCACAGACACTCTGTATGTACACTGTGTACAAATATGTCTGCTGTAGAATGTCAATTTTCTCTTTAGAATCAAATGTCACTTCTCATTTGTGCTCGTGGGTATTGTGTGCGACGGTTTAATCAGGGGCTGCCCGCTCCCTTTCACCACATCGGTAGTTAGGCCATCACAGGGGGTAGTAATTGTACACAACTAGTTATTAAATACGGACTTGTCATTTATTTAGTATGCATGTATTCAGGAATGATATAGTGTAACGATTAGGGACAGAACTTTCTCTCCTGATCGCCCTCACTCTCTCACATGATTACACACAGTGTGAGCACTTTCTCTCTGTGGGTGAAAGTACTGTTATAGAAAAGATTCGTGTGTCGATGACAATTACAGTGGCCATAAATATTTTCAATGGGAATGGAAGAACTACAAGGGCAATTCAATGAAATGCAAACATTAGAGACAGAGTGGAGAAAATAGCAGAGGCAAAGTGCCTCTAAAACACGCACAGATATTTGTTCGTCGTCGTTCCACTTGAACTCCATTATTTGGAGGACGGTAGTTTGTTTGACTGTGAAATGGAAATATTATGGACTATCTGTAATGCCAGTGAGAGAATTGGGTGAGAGAAAGTGTGCAAAGCGGCAATTAATATTCTCAAGTCTCCATTTCCATTGCATAGACAAAAGTCGCCTCTCGGCCGCCGCCGCCGCCACCGTTACTGCTGCTGCTACTCTGTGAAAACTTTTCCTGTGCAGCAGTAAAAGTCCTCGAGTGTAAAATAAAGTGTGAGAGAGGGATTGTGTGTGTTCCAACTGAAAAGAACAGAACATGACAGAAAAGATGTGCTCCTTAGCTACACCTTCACTTTCCGGGGAAACTACCTTATACAAATATCTCTCTGTATGTACATATACCTATATATATATATATGTACTTTGTTCCTATTACGAATGTATGCAGTGCTTGAACCAGATATATTTATATGCCAGCAAATCCAATGTACTCGTCCGCATTGACAATCAGCTCAATTGAGATAGGAAAATATACCTTGAAGGATTTAGCTCATTGTCAGTCTCCTCTTCAACGCCATTTCCGTGCTCTCGGTGCCTGTGGAGAGAAGGGAGCCCGCGTGAGAATAGACGACCAGTTTCCAGCCATTAGAGAGACAAAGTTGCCGTTGATTTGACTATCTACGGCCATCGACACAAATCCTCTGGAAACTTTCACCGCCCATCCATTCAGCTCTACTTTCCCCACCACTCAACTCTATCTGTACTCCATTCCGCTTGATTTCCTATGTACTTTTACTACTGGTACACACACAAGTAGCCAAAGATCATTTGCACAGTTTCCCTCTCTTTCTATCGCTCGGTCGCTCTCTCTCTCTCTCTCTCTCTCTCTCTCTCTCTCATGAGCTGGCTCGTTCGTTCACTCTCTTCCCTCGGTGACTCTCTGGTCGTAAAATAAAAAGGGAAAGATATTTTCCTTGTGAATGGGCGCTTTCACGAGATTTTCCATGGAAACTAGACGAACTAGTGGATTGTTCTCCACGTATGCATGCGGTTTACTTTACGGACACTTTACATTGTAGTCGGGTAATGCACGGCCTGTGAATGCAGTCGGGAGCTCAACTGTGAAAAAGGAGCCAGAGAGCTGTGCATATTATAGCCATTAGGGTTTCATTTGAATGAAAATTATTGAGGTGATATGAGTTAATAGCTTGTTACGAATTAATTGTAAGTTCAGCTTTGCCTTGCTCGCCAGAACTGGCTACTGCTGTTCTTAGTTACTACATAAAGGCACTTGCTCCTCTCTCTCTCTCACTCTCTGTGTCCTAGCATGTCCTCCTCTTCCATTGTAACAGCAATGTACGGTGTAGTCGTCCTGTTGTAACAGATCCTGATGGTGTGCTCAGCCACCGAGCGAAACTAAGCGAAAAGAAGTAGACAGAGCGCGCCCAGTCTGTATTTTCAGCAATACTGTATGCTGGATTAACGGAGTAGAAGAGTGGAGTGCAATAGAATAGAAGAGAATTGAACGAGCACTCACACAAGTACACATACATATATACCTATAGTATATATTATATGTATCTATAGGGAGAGTGAGAGTGAGAGATACAGTACAGTGAATTAAAATAGAATAGATTGAGCGAATGTAGGTAGGTAGTGGATAGTGAGTCGACGTTAGTGCTTTCTCTTTGTACACTTTCCCCGTGTAATGGTGGAATGCTCATAAATATTCGAGAAATGTGTTGGTGTGGTTGAGTGAGACTCGGAGCTGAGTGGAGTGGAGCAAAGTGGAGTGTCGGTCCGTGCACCAGAATCTCTTCACTTGATCCTTCCCCAGTTTTCTCTTGTCAGATATTTGCAGGCAACACTACAGAAATATCGGCCTGCATGTACCATAGCCATTTCCTCGTATTAGCACTAACGCTGTCTATGCTTATACATATAGTGTGGCCACTAGGTCTCCCAAAACATATGCATATAGACAGCGGACCACTCTATAGAATTTTCTACTACATGAACTCCAATGTAGGATTTTCTGCTGTAGCAGGCCGACTTACAAATTCTATTGCTCACACAATTAGATGCGAGACCAGATCGTACACATCCTCACTACTTTTGAGATGTTGCGTGCACCGCGTTTGTAGGTGTGCTGTGCAAAGCTCCTGGCCAGCACACCAACAGTAAAAGTGCAGAGCTGGAGACAAGTGGTGGTGGTAGTGGCTGTAGCACTTTAGATGTCTATACAGGTGCTAGTAGTTATACAGGTTTGAGTGTTTTACTGGCAACACAGTGTGATGATGTAAAAGGTGCTGGTATGGTGCTGGTTATGTTTTCGAGGGAGTGGGAAAAGTAAAGAAAGTGAGAGGAGGCAGGTCTATTATCAGAGTTGAAAGTCATGATATTTCCGCGCCAGCTATAAATATAGAGGAGAAGGGAGTGCAAGTTTTGCACTGTTAAAGAGATTCTCTCTATCTTCCTGTGTCCCTGTGCAGTAGACTTTGGGAATTGAGTATTTGTGTGTGTAGGCGCTGGTGGATGTGAGATAGGACTCTGTGTTAACTTATGTTATGTACTTTATGAATGTATAAATAGTGCAGAATTCGGAGAGGATTGAATTCGGTAGTGGTAGCGGGTAGAAAGGTGGGTATTAGATTTCTATTTGGTTAGTGGTTAGGTGAGCGTTGATTTCAAAATCGCAGTCATTAGCCTAGGGAAGTCAAGTAGAACTCTAGTTTCCACTTTCTCCCGTGTACTCGATAGCTCACAACTCAAATTGCTCTCCTATTCACTAAGTAATTAAGCTCCGGAATCATTTCTAATACATGAGACTAACAGATTCATAAAGAATATTTCTATTCTCTCGCCCTGACAATTCACAACTGGAGAGAGTCTCTCATTCTCCCTTTAACTTCATTACAGATTTGTCGTTGGCCACTTACAATGCCAGAACTCGCCACTTTCCCTCTCTGTAGTAACTACCTGCATGCTTCCAATGATTATATGACATGTCAATGTTTATGTTAGCACTAATGCCTGCTGAATACTTTCGCTGTCTGCTCACATGATATAAGGTGGCAATACACTGACTAATACTGTATATACATTTAGTGCATTATTATAGGAGTCACAATATGTGCCATATAACGTCGGATCAGCTTCCTTTCTCTCTCTCTTGTGTATTAAAGGCTTGCAACCGCCATTTCCAAGTTTTTGAGGTGAGCAGAGGAAAATTATGTGCTCTTATCACTTGAAATTATTATACTGTGCATCAGATGTTCTCTTTCGTCTAACTTCCTTGCAGCGAATAATATACGACTTTCAAAAGAACGCCATCTGTGGATATTTATGAGTTACACAGTTGTTATTCGAGGAAAATTAAATACAGTGGGCGATATTTTTACTAGTCATTAATTCGCCGTCTGCGTAGCCAGTTGCATTTATCATGCAAACAGCAATTTAGCTTGCGAAACTTTTGTTAGCAGCCATTCGCGGTTAGTATTTGGGGGGACTGTGTATTATCATAATAAAGTACATGTATAAGTAAACAGGCCTCTGTCTACTATTTATTTATATAGTAAGTATGTATACACAGGCTCGGCACACTGAACTAAATTATATGGCTTATGTACCAGCAGCCACTTTCAGCAAAACCTAATGTGCTTTGAATCTGTACACACTACTGTGTGTAAGCATGGGCGCACTAGAAAAATGCTTGCGGTATATTATATTTATTTATTCGGAGAAACAACTTCCAACTCTGTATTCATGGAGATTATCATAATTGCGTCTTGTTCAGTTGAGAATTGTGTACAGTGGAGCATTGTGGTGGATCGACTAGTGCCTACTGTTGATTATATTAACATTTGCATTGCTGGTGCTGGAATTATTTCCCAGACAGACAGCGAGAGTTGTTTTCGTGAACGACTATGATAACTTGACAATGTTCTGTGTGTCACGTGATGGAAACATTCAGATTTTATTTCGCTACTTATTTATGGTAGTTCATGTGATTCGAGTGAATAGTCTCTGTCAGTGTAACAACAAACTAGCAAATCGCATTAAGCTTATTTCCAATGGGATTTCTCCAAGACAAGAATATTAATGTGAGGAAAGCCTTGGTGTCGAAACAAGCGAGTAGGACATTTATCTCTCCTCTGCTCTCATATCCTTGCACCCACCAAACACACGACTATCTGTGTGTGTGTGTGTGTGCACAATGTTGGAAATGTTGCCAAAGACTTAACCGGTGGATAGGTATCCGCGAGTGCTTCAAAATGTCCCATTTACAGATATGTATGTATGTAGTGTCGGTGAAGGTACTTAGGTGTGTTGCTTTATATAGTGTCTCTTGAGGCTCTTCCATTGACTCTGTTCCATACACACACAGCCGTCCATTGTACCACTCATCCTACTTTCTCTACTTTCTCTCTCGTTCTCTACGTAAATTCCTAATACCTTTACTGGAGAGTTGTGTGCAAAACTTTTGTCTTTTTTCGCTATTCCCAAGCTATTATTATTTTCGATCCTCTCTTTCTCCCTCTCTCTCTCTCTCTACTTATTGTATGTGTGTGTCGTAGACGTACTTAAAGAGGAGTACTTGTCATAAACATACCTATGTGTTTCTACTATAAATATTTATTACTATACTCACCGTTTCTATATACAATACAGTTTATAGAGCATAGAGTGTACACAATAGATGTGTACTGGTAATGCTGTAGAAATGATATGATGTGATGAATGATATATTATTCTATGAACAGTTAATGGAAAAAAGGAGCTAGCAATTTTATTTTTTGCACTGTGTACTTACTTATCTCCTGTAATGGTGGTTATGTAATAAATACCGGAAGCTTATTAGGGAGCGCACAAATCTAATAATAATTTCTTTTTGAGTTTGACTGGAGGACTTAATGTTAATGTGGTCTGGGAAGATAATTGAGACTGCGATGCGGTGCTTTTGCCCTCCCTCTGTCTGAAGTGATCTCTAATGTTTGAATTTATTTTGTGTGGTTTTGGCAGCCATAATGCAGAATTGTACGCGCTATCCAGTGACGGGCTGCATAAAAGTGGAGGATGCAAAAGTGATGGCTCGGGGTGAGAAGCATTTCCCTGTGATTGACCTCACGTCCATTTCACCGAAAAGTAGTGAAGGTAATGGTAATGATTTCTTTTCACTAGGGACTTTATCAAGCAGATTTTTATGAGGTAATTTCGCTTCGGTCCTAATACTTGACGGCCTTCGGCTCACTGGAATGTGGTGGCCCATGGTCCAATCAAAGTATGCGGCGTGCTGGTGCTGGATAAATGTGCATTGCAGTGGCAGTGGGCAGGGCCAACAAAGAAAGCTTTAGCTAAAAAGTCTCGAAGGGTATTATGATGACTCTGAGAGAAAGTGAGATAAGATGATGGCCATTCGAATCTCGCACCAGTAAAATGTATTTTTCGTTAATTTTCCAGTGGAAATGGTTTCTGCAACGAGTCTCTCCCCAGAAATGACGTCGAAAGATTTCGAGCAGTTTAACGACGGTTTAGCCCCTGCGGAAATTATTTGGGGTCAGCAGCTGACTAGACGAATTGAGCCTTATTCCTATTGGACGCTGGAAATCAACATGAAAGAAAATTCTTATGTCAATCTCAATCTCAGTTTTCCTTGGGGCTCAAACTGGGCCCTATTCTTTCGGAAAAATGCTCTTCCGTCCGTAACACAACACGACCTCATTAAAATCATAAAAAACGGACGAATAGAGCATCGCAGCAAACGGAGACACGTTCGCTGGCTCGACGGACACGTTGCACACGACCAACAACAACAACAACCACCACTCCAACCACTCCACCAACAAGAACACAATTATCAAGACTTTGCCACGATGACCAAGAAGGGAGACGATGGGCGCAGAAGACGTGATGCCTTTCTCGATGAGAGCGTCATTGTCTTCTCAGAGTACTTAGACAACGGTAAATGGTTTCTAAGAATTTTCAATGACGACCTGCTGGAGCGCCGAGTCAGATTGTTGGCCCAAGTGGACCCTACGGCAGAGGTCCGCTGTCCTCAACAATGTTCCGGCAATGGAAATTGTGTGTACGGGAAATGCCACTGTTTTGACAGCTTCAGCGGCATCGACTGCTCCACGAGTAAGATTCACATCAATTTTTATTCATAATAATACACGTGTCTCTATTCAGAAATATTCCTAACACACCTGAAGTGGGCGGTCCAATACACCGACATTTTTCCCATCTATGCATTTCGAATGCAATGAAATTTGATAAGAAGGAAGTATACATAAAAAGGTGTATAAAAATTAATATGTGTCGTAAACATGGTAAAGTCTTCTTTGAGAGTAGACTGACTATTGTATGTGAGCCAGCGTATGTTATCTGTACGAGGTAGAATCACGCGGGCCGTGTCCCCCATTGTGGAAACATGTAATGACACGAGAGTGATAGGCTATGCTGTAATGCTGTAACCACAGCATAGAGAGCTATTGACGAGCACATTGTGAGCCTACTCTGTGTATGAGGCCGTAGGAGCTATAATAGATATAATATAGGCGGCTGGTGACTGCTCACAGACATGAAATGACATGACAGGCACAGACGAGCCTACTCAAGATATGAATGAGTCCTTAATGGCGTGTCATCTCCTCTCCAGACTCGAATCAGATGGAAAGAACTAGAAGTGACTGGCTGCGAGTTGACTCTCATTCTGTTGTCTTGACTGGTTGTGATATGAGTCCTAATGGATAATCAATATTTATACATTATAGGCTTGTGTCCAGTTCTGTGTAGCAACCATGGGAAATATGTCGGCGGGTTGTGTCACTGTGACAGCGGCTGGAAAGGCGTCGAGTGTGATATCCCTGAGAGTGAATGTGAAATCGGGAATTGCCAAGGAAATGGGGATTGTGTCGATGGGAAATGCGTTTGCCGCGAGGGCTGGACAGGAACCGTCTGCGATCAACGCAAGTTTACATTACAATACACATCTCTATATAATATATTTGTACAAAGCATTTTCCTTCCTTCTCTTTGTAGAATTGCTTGGTGATTTTATGTTATGTCATTGTATGTACGTGGTCGTTCTACCTAGTGCTATAGATGGAACGCTTATAGCCAAATGTCTGGTCGCTTTATCACTCTTATCGTCATGTTATCTGTTGGCTGTGCGCCTTTCACACAGAATCTTCATTGTGCTCACAGTATGTACATACAAGAGAAGTCACATGTAGACTATACACGCACATAGGACATACACAGAGAAGCAGCATCTCTCTCTCTCTCTGCTTGTGTATACGTATTTATCTGTAGGATTTGTGTGTTGCCGACAGACATACGTACATTACACAGAGATTGTGTATGTGTGTGTGCAGTAGTTGGAGTAGGTGGTGAATGGAAATGAAGTGGACTGGTGGTGGACAGTCACATGAAAGAGACATTCTGATCGGATGCAGGTAGACAGACAAGATAAACGGAGACACGATCTCTACGTGTCATGTCTTACGGCAGTTGCCTTCCTCGCAGAGTCTATCGGAGCACCGAGTCGTTGGCCTGCCTTCAATTGACTCGACTCCACTTCCCTTAACTCAACTCCATTCCACTGACTGAGCAATAAGCGAGAAAGTAAATGACTTTCTCTCTCCTCTCTCTCTCTCTCTCACTCAAGTCTTTGTGGAATTTAGTCAATTTTCCAACAGAGATTTAAATGCTGTGATTCTGTCAATTACCTTCTCTCTCTCTTTCCTTCATCTCCGCTTGGTAATCCTCGAGAATCAACGGGCATTCGATGAAATGAGCGTGAACGGACTCAGTCATGTCCAAGGAGACTCAAAGTCAACTCTTACAATTACAATAATTTCCATAGGGAGATTAAGCACAAATGAGCTTTTAGAATTTCCAATCGAATTCAAGAGAAGCTTTGAGTCGCTGCTGATCTATTTTGTTGTCAGACTGTTGCTTCCTGCTCCTTCACTAGTTTTTTGGCGTGGCCTTGAGGAAACTCACTCAAAGTACACAGTTTTCGTGGTGAGGCAGAAACGTGGCTGAGAGAGACAACGTTTGTGTTTTCCCGATGAGAATAGATTCCCTGAAGGAACAAAGACAAGCAAACATACGACAGAAATGCAAATACAGATAACTCTCTCTGACTTTTTTTTTGCATATGTTCATACATCTACTTAACTGTCTGGGCGCTTTGTATATCATGAGTTGAGAGAGAAAGAGAGAGAAAGAGAGTGGAGAGAATGGAGAGAGTGAGACAAGATGAAAAGGCAAGCAAGTTTCTCCGTAATGGAGGAATAGGGATGGGAAGACAAGAAGGAAAGACAGAGTCGTCCCATTTCTCCAGTTGTGTGAAGTGTCCAATTTTTCGGCGAGACAGAATATAAGAGACAGGAAGATCAGAGACAGACTTGGATGGAGAGAAGAGAAGCGGATGTGGAGTGTTGGTTTGATTGTGTTGTAAAAAGGGCGATAGGATGCGATGGAATGGAATGCAATAGAGTATGTATCGAATATGCATGAAGTAGATAAGGGAGAAGAAGAAGAAGAAGAAGAGTGGAGAAGAAAGAAAACTAAGGGTCTAGTCAGCCAAGGCAAACCAGCCAACTAAAACTCAGAGACAGAAAACGCATTTCAGTTTTGTTGGTCTTTGGAGACCACTTTTTCCTGGGCTCCGATCTACCATTATGACTTTGCCAAAAAGGATATTTTTCTGCACACTCCACTCTTCTAGAGAGTTTAGTGACTTTTGAAATAGCTTCTTCCACACTCCTCCTCTCTGTTTCTCTCATTCCGACACTCTCCAAACCTACCCACCACCACCTCTACTTACCAGTCCCTACCAACGTAACGGCTAAACTCACTTCACTAACCCACGAACAGATAGACTCCTTAACTGTAACTATATACCTTACATACAGAGAGAGAGATAGAGATAGAGGGCCTTGAACGCATCCTCCACCACCTTCGCTCATAGTACATATTATATCCACCAACTACTAAGTGCCTGTAGTCAGTCTGTATATATATATAAAGTCCATTCCTATCGCTACCCTCACAAATATACCTTTAAGTACACGTTTATTATATCTTTCTATACACGGCTGCCCTGTTCACCAACAAAGACAAACGGAACAGTCCCTTTTCTCTATCGCGCACACACGAAACATACAACTGAATTGGATATACGTACACTCTCAACTTACATAACAATCATGTGTACACATTCATAGGGTATTGCATCCTACGCTCAACTTTTATTTTTTCTTCCCACAGATATAACTAATATATGTACAGGGTGACATGCATACAGTGTTGCCAAATTCAATAGAATAACTTTTTTAAACAAATATTATAGAATTTTTTCGTGAGAAAATTAAGATATAAGCATAAATTTTGACAGATGTGAATTCTGTAACAATCTGTGAATGCAAATCTTTCGGTTGTATATTTTAAAATCTTTTGAACGCAGGAAAATGTGGATTACTTAATTTAAAATATTTTTTCGTTGAAAAAACTTACAAGTCATTGCTGATGTCTTCAAATATTTAATGCCGTACTTAGTAGAATATTAATTGTGATTGATGACTGTTCTGAGGGATAAAATTGTAATGTTTACGTACGGCCTACCCTGTATACATATGGCAATATATACAAGCAAATATTTGTACTATATAAGATATGACCATTCTGTTGGTTGCCACTAAAGAAGATTTGGGTAACCAAAGCACAATGCACTTCAGAGATCGTCAGTTGCAGTATACTGATATAGACTTACTTACATATCATTTCCCGGATGTTTTCCCTATAAAGAGAGAGAGAGAACGTAGCACCATTTCACAACTGAGCTGAATACTATATCACACCTGGAAGAACACGAGACTTTCTCTTCGCACAGCTGAAACATTACGCTTACACTGTGACTTTCACCATCCGCTTTCTTTTCTCATCTCTTCTCACATCGCAACATCTTCTCTGCTCGCGTTACATTTCACAATGCTCTCCTCCCATTCCACAAATTTCCCATCCGGTCGTATGCTTAGCTCGCGTTTTCTCTCTTTATCTTTCTCTCATTCTCGTGCACACACACAACACACACTTTGGGTGTGTTAACGATAAAAAATGTGTTTTGTCTCCACTGTTCCGTACAATTCACGTCTGTTTAAAATTTAATTAAAACCAATAGGATACCACGAAAACTAGAACGTTTCTCTTTGTAACTAACAATAAGTATTGCTTAAATGTTTGGATGGCACAGGAGGACTCCACGCCTTGTAAATGGGTAAGTCGGTGGTCTCTTTCACATTCCTTCCTCCTTTTGTAATTGACACTCATCCAAAAAGAACTGAACACTCTTTTTCTTTACCCCTGTAGTAGTTCTAGTAAATGAAAACATGTTGCTCATATTGGATAACATAGGAAAAGTAGACGGCAGCACCGTCCACACAAAAAATCAAAACCTATATTTACTACATATAAGCTCTTTGTAGAATGTATGTACATGTGGGCGTGTCCAATTCTCTGTTCACTTCTGGTAGTATTATGAAAAGGGGACGAAATAAATAACAGAGAAAGAAGACTCGGCTCAGATAACAATGAAAGTGTCATCTGCTGTAACTTTACGTTTCGAAAGCGACTTCCCCCTGCAGTTAATTTCTCGTCCTTGTCTGATCTGATCCCCCTGTGGTGAAATATTACAGATGCCATCTCATGTTTGTAGTCGACAATGATAATGTGTGATCAAATTCTTTTCACTGTCTGTCTCCTATCATTCCAGAGCCTCATCCTTTAATTTTCAATCACCTTCCCACCATATCTCTCTCTGTGATTATTTCCTGTGTGTTTTTGTGCCTTGAAACATGAAACGATAATCAATCTTTACTATTGTAGTGAATTCAAAGAGAACCTTTGGTATTTCTCTCAAATTATTGACATAGAGCGTAGAAAAATGTGCAAAGGAATTTTATATGTCGAAAGTCGAGAGAGTCTGTAGCATGGTAGGGAGTATATCTAAAATTTGTGCAGAAATTTCGCCAAGCAAAACTGATTGCAAATTTTCATAGCCCAACAAATTTGCTGGCTCGCAGAATTTAAAAGCACTCTGTGCTTCGTGTGTGCAGTTAAGAGCAGTCATGCCATTACATTTGTGCTTATAGCATGCACATGGTAACGTTGCAGGATAAATGTGGTCCTAATGGCGAAAAAGAAAAGTGTTTAGAGACTCTGCTTTTTGCCTAATGACTCGATTTGATGTTCCTATTGCAAATAGGATGGAGAAACAACGGATTCCTGCCTCCAGCCATCCGTGTGATTATATACTTAAAAGCAAGCAAAACAATACCCTATATATTTGAATGGTGCACATATACCCCCACTATAATGTAGAGTCCCCTAATACTTGTAACCTACCTTATAAACTAGACTGTAGGAGAGAGTGGGTGAAAGGGGAGTGAAATAGTGAGTGAGTGAAGGCAGTGAACGAGCAGAAAATATTATTTGGCTAATTTATTATGTATGCTCCTCTGACAGAGTGCATGTACCACCCTACCAGATATTAGTACATGGTAGACCTTTGCCAAACCAGTCATACCAATTAGTATTGGAATAATGAGCTTTGAAGTACTTTTAATGTGTGTCGCAGGAGATTTTATGCATTCGTTAGTTGTGATGAAATCCGTCCAAGGAAATGCCTTACTGCTTTACATTTCTAAGCATTGAATATCAAGAAGCCAAAAACTACTCAAACTATAAATGTAGATTGTAAGGGAAAACTACTTAAATTCATATACTCACCACTGGAGTGTAAGCAGAAATATAAATTTTTTATTATAAATGTTCTATATTATTAGGCCCCTATAATCAATGTGCACAGCATGCGACTTCCCAGAATGCTTCAGATTCACCCACCGCATCAATTCCATATTCAACAATTTCTTTACTGCTTCTCAGAAACTTCTGTGCCACCAACATTAATGTTCTTTAATTGGTAATACAGATATCTAAATGGAAAATGTCTAAAAATAGCCTGAAAGTGTGTGAATTGAAAAGCAGAAGTTACAAGTCCAGTTCATAAATATTAATATGTACATCAAATTATATTCATGTACAAAGCCACAGTGGTGGCAGCAGACCATGTTGATGTCGCAGACACAAGGATGACAGAAGAGGAAGAGACAACGTGAACGACCAGTCTTCTAGGGCTAAATGTTCCACAGGGTTGACTGTTATGTTGGTTAATGAAGGAAAGTTAAAAGAAGAGCCTGCGGCAACAAAACCTTATATTTGCGTGCCACGTAAAAGCCAAAGCTGACTTGAGTGAGCAGAACAGCACAGGAGCATAGCCACCGTGTTTGTACTCGTTTGTAGGTGGTAGGTAGGAGAAAGGAAACGAAACTAAAGCAAACCACGAACATGTTCTTTGCCAACAAAGCATTTCATGTAGCTTAATAATTCTGGCTGTTATGTTGTCGGTTATTTAGCCTCCAGTCTGCCATTGACTCAAGTCTCCCAACTGAAATAACGTAGCATTACACTTTTCTCTCTCAACTTGATTTGACATGCTCCACTCTGCTTGTGCACTGCACACAAGACTGCAGACACAAGAGCAACACCATCCCCACCACCACAGTCCCACACTTTCTCCTATATAACATTTTCAGATTAGTAGCCTCCGTTCTACTATCACCACTTGAAAAGTAAACCACATTTTTCCTCACTTGTTCTTTTCGCTCGGGTCCCCTTTGTTGGTGGTGGCGTTGGTCAAAAGGGAAATCGTCGAGACGTTACAACACACGAAAATAGCAACGTCTGCAACTTATTTTCGCTTATGTTAATTCCGCGTGCACTACAATCGCCTTAATTTACCAAATTTAAAAGTAGCTCACAAAAACAACAACATGAAACATCTAATTATGCTAATCTGCTGTATTGTTACTGGTCTACTAAGACAAACCGAGTGGCTCTGCTAATTACACCAACTGCACACTTTTACACCGGTCGAGGCTTCATCAAAAGCCTAAGTAGTGTACCCCGAATTAGCAATTAGGTATATCCATTGAACGCACACGGTTAATGTTTTTGCATTGCGTGTGCAACAAGGTAAATAGTGGTAGTTGTGAAAATCCTCCTTGAATTCACTAATGAATGGGTGAGCGGATGTTTGCGGAGAGGTTTATTCCAGACTTGAGCAATGCACAGTGCATAAGTAGCCGTAGCAGGCAATAAAAATAATGAGTTGATTATAAGCATTGAAAATGGAACTCCATCTGGAGTGTAGAATGCCAAGTGGCTTGATTAAATGAAATCTACCGGAGAATCACGATGCGGCTGAGCGGTTGGCCACTTTGTGCAATTCTTACAATGAAAATAATAACCTTGGGCACTTGGTGTCAATAAATTTTAATATTTTTCCTCTAACGATAAACGATTTTTCGATTGCACACGCACTTGGTGGTCGAATGGAGATTTTGCTCACAATAATTGGTGAATTGGCTGCCGTCTTGTGCTTAATTAAATTCTCCGTCTCTTAATTAGGGTTTTGAGTGTCAAACTTAGTATGTGTGGATTAGACGGCTTTAATAAGTATATGGATTAGAACATTCATTCCATTGTTATTGTGTGGAGGCAGGAAAATGTTGTCTAATTAGTAGCGAAGGGAGTGAAAGTCACAGACAAATGGGCCAACGACAGCTGAAGGACCACGGTCGTCTAGTAAATAGCAATGTGCCATGCTTTGCAGGTGTCTACAGCAAGGGCTAAACGATAAATTCGTTGTGCCACGCTATTTATGTATTTATATATGTGCTGTGGCTTATGAGTGAGTCACAATGCCACAATGACGACAATACACTGAGCTCTTGTTGTGCATAAAGTTATGCACCGGATGGAAATTGTCGGTTTGGCCTCGTCTCGTGCACCGCGGCCGCCGCCGTCGCCACTTCTTCATTACATGTGTGTGTGCACCAAAGGGCACAGAAACAGTGGTGGTGACTTTTCGTATATATTGTGTTGTAAGTGGATGTTTGTCGTCACTTTAGTGAACCCGAGTCACCGACACTGCATTTCATTAGAATACAGTGGATTAGACTGTTGTGATTTAGGAATGCAACGAGGTCAGCCAAGCCAAAGAGCTGGCTCGTCAAACTTCATAATGGCCACCGGAGCAATCGGTGAAAGCAGTATGTGCTATATAGTGAATAATAGTTGAGTTGAGGGAGCCAAAAACTTTCTCCGACGACCGCTCAGTGAATATGCATTGGATTTGACACGATTTTGCACAACTCGACTTTAGTTACTATATAAAGTGTAAATAGGGCTCGTCGTTTCACAAAACCACCAATATTTATATCTGTAGTTGGTTGTTCGCCTTTTGCCATATAATACTTAGTAGTTTTAGGCTTCGCGGTTTCTCCATTCCTTTTTGCAGATGCAATGAATCCGGTTTCCATTTTCTTGCTTCCACTTGAAATGTTGCTGCTTATTTGGTTGAAGTATTAAGTAGATGTGGACAGAAGTAGATCCTTGCAAGGAATTCAATTCCTCTCTGCTGGAGAAAAGGCTAAAAAAGAGTCTACAGTCGTGCATTTCCATTGCCAGCTTCATTCTGGGGAATGCTCTCCGTGAGAGAGCTCTCAGCATGATTTCACTCTCTTAAAAATTAGTCCTGAACATTTTTGCTTAAGTACTATCACTTGACTAGAATTGACTGGAGCGCAGAGCAGACTTGGCTTGCTTCGCTCTCTCTCTTTCTCTCTCTGCTTTCTTCTGGCTTTCATTGTTTACTGTTTTTATGTTTCTTTTAATTTATTTTAGCTGCATTATCATCTTCCACCACTGCTCTCTTTTACATTGAGCCAAAATATTAAATGTTAAACCATGGAGCGTGAATACAATACGGGCTTAAAAAGTGAATAAAGGATATCAAATATGTGTATTCCCTGAAGTTGGTGAATAATGCCTTGGGATACAGCACCTAAAATAATATTTTGTAATATGCTTGCATTCTATGAGTTTCATCCTCGTATGTTTTAGTGGAAAGCTGTTTTCCAAAAATTATATTTTTTAACATAGCTTAGCCCATTTGATAATTTTTCGAATGAATATAAGCAATGTATTCATTCGAAAAATTACATCCAGAAGTAAACAACTTCTGGATATTTTTTGGGGGGTTAGGACTTTACAGCTGTAGAAATCTTTAAAATATTCTGTATGTGAACTTTTTCTGTACGCAATTCCACTTTAAAAGTTTTCTCGTAAATAATTGTCTGCCGGCGACATTTTACATACAAAACTTCTAAATTGAAAGATTTGTCAAACCAAGGAAAACAAGTAGGGCCTCGTGTGTACACATCCTACATCCAAAGGAATAATCTACAGAGAACGAAAATGCTCTCCTCTGGGAGAAGCTTTAATTTAATTAATATTTAATGAATTTATGTGAAGGTGACATTAGGTATATTTCTACCTTTTCACATGTAAATTTAATTTGCATTTGCTTACTGTTCTGTGTTACTCAAGCTGAAATTTACGTAACTTTGGAGCGCATTAAATAGTCCGACTTGTTTTTGTGCTAATTACACAAACATAGACCTAATTTCTGTTTCCCACATCTATCTATAGATAAATAGATCTATTTTATTCACGTTCTAATGCTATTTCTGTTCCTAAGTTAAGTGAACGTATGTATAATGTGAGGGATATTGATTTTGTGCTTTGCTAACGACAGGTGACTGCGTGGACAAAACGTGTTCTCAGCATGGACTGTGCGTCAATGGAAAATGTCATTGTAATGCCGGATGGACGGGTCAAACTTGCAAGTTAGTGAGAGATTCCTTTTTTCTAACATGTCACTTATATTTCTATGTTGTGCTACTAACAAGTAGACGGGGGAAAGTGCTCCGACACAGATACTACGCAGTGTGCTCCAGTTGTGTCTGCAGGTAAAAGGACTCCAATTGACTGACACACCGTGTAGACTGCATTGGACTTGTCGGATGACTGACGTGACAACAACTCCAACAATAATACCATCGCCTACATTCCAAATAGCTCCGTCTCACGTTTTACCTATCCGTATAATGCATACGTATTTAACTTTAGTCTGGGTTATTTCTGTATCTATGAAAATACACATCTAACTACTACGATCTATATACAATAATAACACGCTCCTGTTTGTGAATATGAAAACAACATCTATTTTCTACTAATGCAGTATGGACGTGAGAGTCCAATGACGTAGTTACTTACAAAGTAAAGTATCGTGACTACAGGTATTCGTAGTACACGAAAGAGGATTTAATGGAACTGTGAAGAGCGCTGGAAAGAATCGATTCTCATAAATGGCTAACTAAGCATGTAAGTAGCTGGGGAGCTCTTTTTCTTGCTTATGTTCATTATGAATTCTGTCATTCGTTTTCAACCACA